>JAJOOF010002207.1:0-85742 GCA_029582545.1 Solanum lignicaule
ACAGCTAAACAAGTTTCCGGTAACTTCCGAAGCACATTTTTAAGAACTTTTTGGGTCAAATTCAAATATAATCATTTCATTAAGTTCTCAACTCCAAACTCACATGTGAGGCTCTAGTTTCACTCTATCATTTTCCGAGTCGTTACAACTAAGGTGTTTGATTGATGGTCTGTGGGTATTGCAGTTGTGCATGCGCTAAAGATCTGGAGACACTATTTGTATGGCGTTCATGTTGACATCTTCACAAATCATAAAAGCCTTCAATCTATCTTTAGATAGAAGGACTTAAATCTGCGACAACGTCGATGGCTTGAGTTACTGAAAGACTACGACGTGGACATTTTATATCATCCAGGAAAGGCGAATGTGGTAGCTGATGCCCTCAGTCGAAGATCTATAGGTAGTTTATCATATTTAGATGTTGAGAAGCGTGAGCTAGCGCAAGAGCTTCATCAGTTAGCTAGCTTAGGAGTCAAATTGTTAGAGGAAGAAGATAGTGGGGTAACAATTCAGGACACAGTCGTATCATCTCTAGTTGTAGAAGTAAAATCACGGCAACAAGAGGATCCTAGCTTAGATCAGCTCAAAGCCAAGGCTCAGAATCAATAGACTTTAGCATTTGATATAGCAGGAGATGGAGTCCTTAGATATAGTGGTCGATTGTGTGTTCCAAATGTTGCAGGGCTTCCGCATCGGATTATGGAAGAGGGACATCATTCCCGTTATTCTATTCACCCTGATTCGACGAAAATGTACCATGATATCAAGGAAATATATTGGTGGCACGGGATGAAGAAGGACGTTGCTGGGTTTGTGGCACAGTGTCCTAACTGCCAACAGGTGAAGGTTGAGCACCAAAAGCCTGTTGGGCTAGTTCAGGAGATAGCCATTCCTTTGTGGAAGTGGGAAGCAATTAATATGGATTTTATTACAGGGTTGCGTCGCAAGTTTGACTCTATTTGGGTAATTGTTGATAGACTAACAAAATCAGCCCACTTCTTACCAGTCAAGGCTACTTTTACGGTCAAAAACTATGCAGGGCTCTATATTAGGGAGATTGTTAGGCTACACGGTGTCCCAGTATCTATTATCTCTGATAGAGGAGCACAATTCACCGCCAACTTCTGGAAGTCCTTCCAGAAAGGATTGGGGACACAGGTTAATCTTAGTACAACCTTTCACCCTCAGACAGATGGCTAGGCTGAGTGCACAATTTTGACACTCGAAGATATGTTACGGGCGTGCGCGCTAGACTTCAAGTGAAGTTGGGATGACCACTTGCCTCTTATAGAGTTCGCATACAATAATAGTTATCATTCCAGCATCGAGATGGCACCTTATGAGGCTTTGTATGGGCGAAAATGTAGATCCCCCATTGGATGGTTCGAGGTAGGTGAGTCAGGGTTGATTGGACCCGACTTAGTACATCAGACAATGGAGCAAGTTAACCTCATTTGGGAGAGGTTGCTAACAGCTCAAAGCCGACAGAAGTCATACTCAGATGTGCGAAGAAGGGAGTTAGAGTTTTGTGTCGATGACTGGCTATTCTTAAAAGTCTCACCTATGAAGGGTGTTATGCGGTATGGCAAGAAGGGAAAGCTTAGTCCAAGATTCATTGGGCCATACCGGATCCTTCGAAGGGTAGGACGAGTGCCTTATGAGTTAGAATTTCCTTCGGGGCTAAAATCTGTTGATCCAGTTTTCCAAGTATCGATGCTATGGAAATGCGTAGGAGACCCTTCTCGGGTTGTCCCAGTTGAGGATGTTCAGATCACAGAGAAGTTGTCCTACGAGGAAACTCCAGTTGCTATTTTAGATCGGCAGGTCCATAAATTGAGGACCAAAGAGGTGGCTTCGGTTAAAGTATTGTGTAGAAAAAAGAATAGAGAAGAGGTGACCTGGGAAGCTGAGGATGGCATGAGGTCCAAATATCCTCACTTGTTTCATTCCCTAGGGTGATGGCATATCAGTTTATATTAGGGCAGTAAGGTAAGATACCTATTTAATTTTTTTTTATATATATACTATTGCTTATTATTATTGTGGTTGTCGTTGTATATTTGCTCGCATTGTTTTGGTGGAGCTATAGTGCTTAGCTATTTATGTCATCATGTGAGATACCTAGGTTAGCAATTTTGAACATCTGGTTCTTCGATAGTGACATCTACAAAGGATACACTGCCTAAATTTTGGTAACTCCTAAGGACTGAACCACGTGACTCAGATTTTTCATTCGAGGACGAATGTTTCTAAGGGGGGATGGATGTAACACCCCGACTTTTCGAAATGTATAAATTAACTCGTATCTGCGTGGAAACACCAGGAGGGTGGGTAATAAATTAAGAATGATGTTTTATGTGATATTTTATGTGTTTAATTGTTGTATCTCAAGTTTTGAAGTTAGGCAAGTGGCAAAATAAATTTGGCGAAAGTTACCGTAAATTCCTTTTTAAAGATTTGTCTGAAATTTGGGTCAAATGTCTTAGACGTTTTCTCCCAATCTATTAGAAGTTATGGTCTCCGCGACCTTTGAAATCGAAGGTCTATGAGTCTACTTTCTAACGTATCAACCCGTTCATTCATACGACTTCAGAATGGAGAGATATTCGCATTTTTGCAAGGCTGCGCAAGCAGGCAGGTGAGGTGGGTCCCCTAGGTCGGTGGAGTTTTATATATTTCATGTTCTTCTATTTTTCTTCATTTTCCTTAGTGAAGAACCAGAAATCTCACAAAACCTACAAAACCCACTTCTAGGACAAGACAAGTTACTGAATTTCGTGACTTAAGTCCTTGACAAAAATTGTTCTACGCGTTGAGCTCGTCAACATGGTATGATTTGTTTTATCGATTTCCTAGCATATCGTACTTTGGTGTGTGGACAGCAGGGGTTTGGGCATATTTTAAAGTTTTGAAGTGTATTACAAACTTATAATCAACGTAAGACCCTTCTTTCATCGACTCTAGCTTTGATAAGTTGCAAATAGAAATTTGCAAAGGAAATACATATCTTTTATCAGATTTTCGTTGTATCTTCTATTCTTTTGGGTTGATTATGATCCTGCCTTGTTGTAGAATTAAGCGGGGTTGTGATTAAAGCTATTAGGACACGTGAATTCAGCGAAAAAGGTATGTTAAGGCTATTCCCTACTTACGGCATGTTTCCTTAAAGCTTAGAAGCAATGTATTTGGGTTGTTATACTTGATATACTTGTAGCCGTGATTGTTGATTGTTGGCTGCTCGAGTTGATGTAATCCTCCCTTGTCGGGATTTTTATTCAGTTAGTAGCGTCCCTAGGTTGGACACGACTTAGAGGCTATTTGTATAGGTCGCTTATAACTAAATTGCTCGCATTTAGCGATTGGATTGTTATTGTTGCCCTTGGGGCTATTGTGGTTAGCTGCAGGAATGTGATCTATACCTAGAAGGGCTATGTTCTTCCTACAGGGAAATATGGATGCCTAAAAAGGTCTATGAGTAGCCTACGGGGCTATATTCATGCCTAGAAGGGCTATGAGTTCCCTACAGGGTTATATTGTCGCCTAAGAAGGCTATGTGCTTCCTACAGGGCCATGTTGTTGCCTAAGAGGGCTATAAGTTGTCTATAAGCTATGTTGGTTCCTAAGAGAGCTATTTGGTGCATATGGGGCTGAAGTAATGCCTAAGAGGGCTGTATGACTGCCTACGGGACTAGGGGACTACCGATAGGGGTATATAGGTTGATTGGCACCTTCCGGGCTTATAGGGGCCTGAGTAGGTAGTCTTGTGTGCTGTTTGTACCTGCCGAGCTTATGGGGGTTTGGTTAGGTTATTGTTTTATTATTTTTGACAAGTTTAGATTTAGGAGCACGTCAGTAAACTTATCTTATCATTGATTTATTTATCAGATTATTCCAGTATATCAGGATACCTCATCATAGTCTATTGCCTTTCATACTCTTTACATTATTTTGTACTGATGCCCCATTGCCTTGGGGGTGCTGCATTTATTCATGCAAGTCCTAACAGACGACTGAGTAGACCTCTTCAGCAGCAGGATTGACTTTTATCCGGTTGGCTAGCCCCTTTCCTCCCGAGTTACCAGAGTTGGGATGTTTGTTACCTTTTGTTGTATATATCTTTATGGGTAGGATGGGGCCCTATCCCGCTAATCTTTACTACTCTTAGAGGCTTGCAGACTAGCTACGTTATGGCCATACTGGCCTATGTTGTTGGTTTGCTGAAGCTTGTGAGCTATTTGATGTATTGTATTAATATATACATGCTTTTACTTTTGTTATAGATATCATGGTGGCCTCGACGGCCCAATCAAAACTTCTGTGCTAGTTGGCTATTTATTTATATGATCTCCTGGGAGTAGCTGTTTCTTTTATATATCAGTTGACAGGGGCTTTGCCGGCCGAGGGCTTAGTTTTAAGCCGAGATATACTTGTTTGTTTTCTTGATTGTGTGTGGTTGCCATGCACTAGTAGCAAATGGTTCTGCAAGGTCGGCTCGGGCCTGAGTTTTGGCATTAGGAGCTAGTTGCCCCCCTCGAGTTTGGGGCATGACCAACTTGGTATCAGAGTAATGTCGTATCCTAGGGAGTCTGCAAGCCATGTCTAGTAGAGTCTTGTTTTATAAATGTGTTGTGCACCACATCCGATAAACAAGAAGCTACCGGTCATGTTAGAATGACTATCCTTCTTTTGCTCACCTCTTGCTATAGAGCAGTGTCTTAAGGGTTGAGGTTTCTTGCTTATAATTGATACTTGTATGCAGATAGAGATGACTGACACTAGACAGACCACCACTAGCTAGGGGCTAGATACAACTGCAAGCGAGGGTACCGACAAGGTACCACAGATGGAGGTTTTCCATTGTGAGACCCAGGGGGAGACATCTTCTCAGCCACCTATAGCTTCTCCACAGCTTCAGGATCCTCAGAGGGGTACAAGAGTTCCGGCTCCACCAACAGTACCACCTCTATTTCCTCCTATTCCATCTGATCAGGATTTCAAGATTGCAGTATATATTTTAGCATAGTTAGTAGCTGCACAGTGCCAACCAATTGCGCCAGATGTTGCCGGACTTTCTGAAGGGCTCAGAAGTTCGAGAGTTCGTGAATTTCTTGCCTTGAATCCTCCACAGTTTATAGGGACAGATCGCAGAGAAGACCCTCAGCACTTTGTTGATCAGCTTCATAGGATCTTCAGAGTCATGCATGCCTCAGCGACTGAGTTAGTTGAGTTAGCAGCATTTCGATTGCATGATGTTGCAATATTGTGGTATGAAAGTTAGGAGAGATCTAGGGGAAAAGATACATCCCTACCCACTTGGGATAGCTTTACACCAGCTTTCATAGATCATTATTTGCCTCGAGAGATTAGGGATGGCCGGGTAGACCAGTTTCTGAACCTCCGATAGGGTGGCATGAGTGTCCGAGAGTACGGGCTGAGATTTGATTCATTGGCTAAATATGCACTAGCATTTGTTGATACGATGCATGACAGGGTGCGTAAATTTGTGAGAGGGCTTGACTCAGACTATATCGAGGCTTGTTCTACTGCTGTGCTAAATGATAATATGGATATCTCGCGGATTCAGGCCATTGCATAGGGCATAGAGGATCGCCGACATCTACAGTATACGGGTGAGAGGGTCGAGAGAGATAGAAGAGGGCTAGGCCCGCTGGTTCACAGGGAGATTTTTAGGGTGGTCCCAGACCTCGATATTCTATTAGGCAACCTAGACCTCTACCATAGCAGTTCCAGGGTAGTAGATTTGATCGTCAGGAACAGTCAGGCCCAGGTGAGGGTTCACGAGCATTTCGCAGCAGCAGAGGAGTTCAGGCCAGGCAAGGACATCCCTGCCGCGTTGCGCTACTTGCGATAGGATGCATTTCGGGAGGTGTAGACAGGGTTCCACAAGTTGTTATTCTTGTGGGCAGGAGGCATGGGTGGATAAACTGCCCTACCATAGGTCAAGGTGGTATAGGTCTGTCGACCAGGTCAGTATTAGGTTCCTCCTCATCAGCACAGTCTACAGGGCGTGGACCCAAGACTTCAGCACGTAGAGGTAGAGGCGGAGGCAGAGAGGGAGCATCTAGTTTTGGTAGTGGACAGAACCGTACATATTCATTAACCGGCCTACAGGACTCAGAGTCATCACCAGATGTTGTGACAAGTACATTGATTATTTGCTCCCATTGTGTTTATGCTTTGATAGATCTTGGATCTACTATGTCTTATGTTACTCCATTTATTGCGGGGAAGTTATGTATAGTAGCAGAGTCATTAGATCGACCCTTTATTGTATCTACACAAGTTGGTGAATCTATTGTTGCCAGGAGAGTCTATCGAGGTTGCACGGTAGAAATTATCAACCGTCAGACCTCTGTAGATCTCGTAGAGTTAGAGATGGTCGATTTCGACGTCATTATAGGTATGGACTGGTTAGCGTCTTGTTATGCTAATGTTGAGTGCCAGACAAAGATTGTTAGATTCCACTTTCCAGGAGAGGCAGTTCGGGAATGGAAAGGCGATACAGCAACGCCGAAAGGTAGGTTTATTTCCTATCTTAAGGCAAGGAGGATGATTACCAAGGGTTTTATTTATCATCTTGTTCACGTTCATGATATAGATGCAGAACCATCGACTCTTCAGTCTATTCCGTAGTTAATGAGTTTCTAGATGTATTTCCAGACGAACTCCCTAGTATCCCTCCAGAACGGGAAATTGATTTTGCTATCGATATGCTACCAAGTACACAACCCATATCTATCCCTCCTTATAGAATGGCTCCTGCTGAGCTAAAGGAGTTGAAGGATCAGCTAAAAGACTTGTTGGATAAAGGCTTTATTAGGCCTAATGCTTCACCATGGGTGCACCAGTGTTGTTCGTAAGGAAGAAAAATGGCTCACTAAGAATGTGTATCGATTACCGACAGCTAAATAAGGCAACTATAAAGAATAAGTATCCCCTTCCGAGGATATATGACTTGTTTGATCAGTTACAAGGTGCTAAGTGTTTCTCAAAGATTGATTTAAGATCAGGGTACCACCAGATACGAGTTCGGGAGAAAGACGTTCCAAAGACAGCTTTTAGAACTAGATATGGACACTTTGAGTTCTTGGTAATGTCTTTTGGATTAGATAATGCCCCAACAGTGTTCATGGACCTGATGAATAGTATATTCAGGCTGTATCTAGACTTGTTTGTGATTGTATTTATTGATGACATTTTGGTGTATTCACGTTCAAAATATGATCATGCAAATCATCTGCGAGCAGTCCTTCAGGTTCTTCGAGACCGAGAACTTTATGCAAAGTTTTCTAAGTGTGAGTTCTGGTTGGACTCTATAGCTTTCTTAGGACATATTGTAAGAGATGCAGGCATTGCGGTTGATACACAAAAGATTGAGACCGTAAAGACTTGGCCCAGACCCATGACTCCGACTAAGGTTTGTAGTTTCTTAAGGTTAGCTGGGTACTACAGAAGGTTTGTAAAGAGGTTTTCTTCAATTTCATCCCCATTAACGAAGCTTACATACAAAGCAGCTAAGTTTCAGTGCACTGAGGCTTGCGAGCATAGTTTCCAAAAGCTGAAGGACAGGTTGACATCAGAACCAGTTCTTGCATTGCCAGATGGTTCAGAAGGCTATGCGGTGTATTATGATGCTTCTGGTATTGGGTTGGGATGTGTTCTAATGCAACATGGTAAGGTTATCGCATATGTTTCAAGGCAGTTGAGAAAGCATGAGAAGAACTATCCGACCCACGATTTAGAGTTGGTTGCAGTTGTGCTTGCGCTAAAGATATGGAGACACTATTTGTATTGCGTTTATGTTGACATCTTCACAGATCATAAAAGCCTTCAATACATCTTTAGACAGAAGGAGTTAAATCGGCGACAACGTTGATGGCTTGAGTTACTGAAAGACTACGACGTGGACATTTTATATCATCCAGGAAAGGCGAATGTGGTAGCTAATGCCCTCAGTCGAAGATCTATGGGTAGTTTATCATATTTAGATGTTGAGAAGCGTGAGCTAGCACGAGAGCTTCATCAGTTAGCTAGCTTGGGAGTCAGATAGGTAGAAGAAGAAGATAGTAGGGTAACAATTCAGGACACAACCATATCATCTCTAGTTGTAGAAGTAAAATCACGGCAACAAGAGGATCCTAGCTTAGATCAGCTCAGAGCCAAGGTTCAGAATCAATAGACTTTTCAGAGCCAAGGTTCAGAATCAATAGACTTTAGCATTTTATATAGCAGGAGATGGAGTCCTTAGATATAGTGGTCGATTGTGTGTTCCAAATGTTGCAAGGTTTCCGCATCGGATTATGGAAGAGGCACATCGTTCTCGTTATTCTATTCACCCTGGTTCGACGAAAATGTACCATGGTATCAAGGATATATATTGGTGGCAGTAAGGTAATATACCTATTTGATCTTTTTATATATACTATTGCTTATTATTATTGTGGTTGTCGTTGTATATTTGCTCGCATTGTTATGGTGGAGCTATAGTGCTTAGCTATTTATGTCATCATGTGAAATGCCTAGGTTAGCAATTTTGCATTTCTGGTTCTTGGGTAGTGACATCTACAAAGGATACATACACTACATAAATTTTGGCAACTCCTAAGGACTGAACCGCGTGACTCAGATTTTTCATTCGAGGACAAATGTTTCTAAGGGGGATGGATGTAACATCCCGACTTTTCGAAACGTATAAATTGACTCGTATCTTCGTGGAAACAGCAGGAGGGTGGGTAATAAATTAAGAATGATGTTCTATGTGATATTTTAAGTTTTTAAGTGTTGTATCTCAAGTTTTGAAGTTAGGCAAGTGGCAAAATAAAAGTTGGCGAAAGTTACCGTAAATTCCTTTTTAAAGATTTGTCTGAAATTTGGGTCAAATGTCTCGGACGTTTTCTCGCAATATATTAAGATTTATGGTCCCCACAACCTATGAAATCGAAGGTCTACGAGTCTAGTTTCCAACGTATCAACCCGTTTGTTCATACGACTTCAGAATGAAGAGATATTCGCGTTTTTGCAAGACTGTGCAAGCAGGCAGGTAAGGTGCGTCCCCTAGGTCGGTGGAGCTTTATATATTTCATGTTCTTCAATTTTTCTTCATTTTCCTTAGTGAAGAACCAGAAAACTCACAAAACATACAAAACCCACTCCTAGGACAAGCCAAGTTATTAATTTTCGTGACTTAAGTCCTTGACAAAATGGTTCTACACGTTGAGCTCGTCAACATGGTATGATTTAGTTTATCGCTTTCCTAGCATATCGTACTTTGTTGTGTGGACAGTAGGGGTTTGGGCATATTTTAAAGTTTTGAGGTGTATTACAAACTTATAATCAAGGTAGATCCTTCTTTCATCGACTCTAGCTTTGATAAGTCACAAATAGCAATTTGCGACGCAAATACATATCTTTTATCAGATTTTCGTTGTATCTTCTATTCTTTTGTGTTGATTATGATCCTGCCTTGTTGTAGTATCAAGGGGGGTTGTGATTAAAGTTATTAGGACACGTGAATTCAGCGAAAAAGGTATGTTAAGGCTATTCCCTACTTACGGCATGTTTCATTAAAGCTTAGAAGCAATGTATTTGGGTTGTTATACTTGTAGCTATGATTGTTGATTGTTGGCTACGCGAGTTGATGTAATCCTCCCTTGTCGGGAATTTTATTCAGTTAGTAGCGTCCCTATATTGGACACGACTTAGAGGCTATTTTCATAGGTTGCTTATAACTAAATTGCTCGCTTTTAGCGATTGGATTGTTATTGTTACCCTTGGGACTATTGTGGTTAGCTGCAGGAATGTGATCTATGCCTAGAAGGGCTATGTTCTTCCTACAGGGCTATATGGATGCCTAAAAAGGGCTATGAGTTGCCTACGGGGCTATATTCATGCCTAGAAGGGCTATGAGTTGCCTATAGGGCTGTATTGATGCCTAAGAAGGCTATGTGCTTCCTACAGGACCATGTTGTTGCCTAAGAGGGCTATGAGTTGTCTAAAAGCTATGTTGATGCCTAAGAGAGCTATGTGCTGCCTACAGGGCTGTATTAATGCCTAAGAGGGCTACATGACTGCCTACGGGACTAGGGGACTACTGATAGGTGTATATAGGTTGATTGGCACCTTCGGGGCTTATGGAAGCCTGAGGAGGTGGTCTTGTGTGCTGTTTGTACCTGCAAATCTTATGGGGGCCTGGTTAGGTTGTTGTTTTATTATTTTTGATAAGTTTAGATTTAGGAGCAGGTCAGTACACTTATCTTATCCTTGATTTATTTATCAGATTATTCAAGTATATCAGGATACCTCATCATAGTCTATTGCCTTTCATACTCTGTACATTATTTTATACTGATGCAACATTGCCTTGGGGGGGGCTGCATTCATGCATGCAGATCCTGACAAACGATTGAGTAGACCTCCTCAGCAGCTGGATTGACTTTTATCCGATTGGCTAGCCCCTTTCCTCCGGAGCTACCCGAGTTGGGATGTTTATTACCTTTTGTTGTATATATCTTTATGGGTAGGCTGGGGGCCCTTCCCGCTAATATTTACTACTCTTATAGGCTTGCAGACTAGTGTGTAGGGCGTATAGCTACGTTATGGCCATACTGGCCTATGTTGTTGGTTTGCTGAAGCTTGTGAGCTATTTGTTATATTGTATTGATATATACCTCCTTTTAGTTTTGGAATAGATATCATGGTGGCCTCGACGGCCCAATCAAAACTTCTGTGCTAGTTGGCTATTTATTTATATGATCTCATGGGAGTAGCTGTTTCTTTTATATATCAGTTGATAGGGGCCTTGCCGGCCGAGGGCTTAGCTTTAAGCCGAGATATACTTGTTTGTTTTCTTGATTGCATGTGGCTGCCATGCACTAGTAGCAAATGGTTCAGAAGGGTCGGCTCGGGCCTGAGTTTTGGCATTAGGAGCCAGTTGCGCCCCTCGAGTTTGGGGCGTGACAATAATCCATTACATTCATCATCTCCACTATCAAATTCCCCACTTCCATATATTTTTACCTCCACGATGGTCGCAGGTTAGTAAGGAAAAGAGAAAGAAAAAGTTCTAGAAATTCAATACACATGATTTCAAGTTCAACAAATTAAGGTAAGATTTCAATCATTTTTTGTTTATGTTGTCGAACTTGGAGTTGATTAAACCTGACCTATGGGTTAAAAGTTTTGTGATTGGCTAGATTTATATGTGCACAAACTCTAGGGATGATGGTATTGTGATTGTTTGTAGTCAATTTAATACATATCCATGTTTAGAGTATAAGTTGGGTTGTTAGTAATTAAAATTTTTAAGTAGTCATGTTTTATGGAGACATTGACATGGGGAGTTGTAACCTACAAAGGTCTTCTAGATATTGTAGAGTTTTTTAATGTCCATAGTTGCCCTTCATAGACAAGACTTAGGGTTCAATGATCAAAATTTCTAACCATGTCCATTACGAGTAGTATCTATAGGTCGTATAAACCTCTACGGTTTGTAGATAGGACTCATATGAAGATGAAATAAAAATTGAAATTTTAGTGAAGACTATGAGCTTCCCTACAATTTGTAAAAACTTCTACGAATTGTTGAACAACCTCGTAGTCCCAAAAATACAAATTCCAGTAACTCATGTAAGGCACTACAGATTGACGTAAAATCCATATAAAATTTGATAGACCGTCATGTCCATCCGTAGTTCAAACTTCTAAAACATGTTTTTAGGCCTTACTTTCTACGACATGGTCCTACGGTCTGTAGAACCTTCTATGGTTTGTAGGAACCCTTTTGTAGATCATGCACTACTAGTAAAATTTTATTGATTTCTCTAGATTTTGTTTTTCAGTTTCTTTGCTTTGTTTTTGTACTTTCTAGTTACCAATAAGTTATTCCATAGGTACAATGCCAAGACGTGGTGGAAAATCCACTACACCGTCAAAGAGGTCTGGGACTCTAGTCAATGCTTGGTTACATGACTCACCATCTAAGGAAGAACATAGTGGGTCAGAAAGTCAACTATAACTTGGACACTGATTTACAAATTGAGTCTCGAGCCCCAAACCACTCGGACACAAACAAGGCAAATGATGATAGTTATTGAGTCAATCAATGTTGCCTCACCCACAACACTTGCTTCTCCCCAGTCTGATGTAAGGGAACAAGCTTCGGGGGATGATAGTGGTAAATTACAGTCATGATCAGACTCTAGTTCACAATATTTCTCAGAGTCCAACTCCAACTCTTTAAAGTCCAAAGAAGTGGTAGCATTACCTAAGTTACCCCCATAGACAGTACGAGTCTCGAGGTAGCCCAACTGGTGATGTGCACAAGGCATGTTCAAACTATACCAGTAGGCAATCTGCCAGAATGACAAGGGCAAGAATAGTCGGTAGATCACAGAGGAGCTGGGAATACTGATTGCGAGTCTTCACAATGTGCCAGAGATACATGCATTATTCCAGTGAGACAGATATGAGTGGATGGTAGACCCTCCAGAAAAATATAGTTTCACCATAGTTCGAGAGTTTTACACGTCTTACGCGGTGACCTGAGGAAGAACATGCCAAAGAAAGCTAAGGAGCTTGAGAAGCTCCCATTATTGAGCACCCTAGTCTGGGAAATCCCAGTTGACATATCTGAGCATACCATCCAACGGCTCCTCCATAGACCATCCTACGAGTATAATGCCTCTATTGCTGAGTTTGATTACCAAATGAAGATGGTCCGTGACAAAAATATGATGAAATATTCAGCTCAAAAGGAAGATTTGTTGAGATGGATAGCGGCACCATTTTTTTATAACGCTCAACTACACTTCATCTGATTCTAAGTGTAGGCAGTCCCAATCAAGTATAAACCCAACTAAGAGTTAGGGTCGATCCTACAGGGAGTCATACGGTAAATAATTCAATTACGAAGTAAAATGGTGTTCTAATCGTTTCTAGATGTAGACATTTTCGAAACAATGAAGTAAATGACAAGGGGTGGACAATGAATGTCAAATGGGGGATCTGAGTGAACAGTTAACAACTCCAAATATCCGAAGTAAACAAGTAGAGAGGGATCCTTGGGAGTGTGATCAATTGAATACCAATTTCGCTAAATGGGTGATTACTATTTCCTAGAAGTCATTGAATCTTAGTGGGTAGGCTAGGATTTAGGTGCAATAGTCATTTCTCAATCAACTATCACGAATCAAGCGAGTTCTCTCAAACCTCGAAAAGCATAACACATGTGAACAACCCAATACCTCAATCAATCTACTTTTTCAAGCTAGATTAGTAGGATTGAATTTAGACCTCCTTTCTCAAGCTAAGTCTACAGTAACCCAATCACTACAGTCATCAATCAATGGTTTTAACTCTAAAACTTCTTTCTCAAGCAAGCTTAGAATGCTAGGCTAGAATTGTATTTGCAACTACAATTCATCAATTAAAACTCAACTATCAATTGAACCCACTTCAAATCAACAATAAAATTAGTAAATACTAACACCCATAAGCTAATTAGAACATTCAATCACATAATCACACCCCCAAGAATGGGGGTTTTAGCCAATCATCATAAAGTGCAAGAAACTGTTACCAACTATGTTTTCCATCAGCTTGGGTAAAAATAAAAAAGTCTTCAAATGCTCTAATTAAAGCTCAAACTCAAAATAAACTCTAAATATCTACTCTAAAAGTTAAAGAACAATGTTTAGAATGTTAGGGATCAAAAACCCAGAACTGGATATTGTGGGAAATTTCCAAAACTACAGAACTCTTTTTTCTGCTTTTCAAAATTGTATTTATACGTTCCCAGAATTTCAGCTTCAGAGCCCCTTGGTGAAATAAGTTGGGCTTTGCCGACCAGGTCGATGACGTGCCGAGTGTTCCTTTCCATCGCCTTCTTGGCATGGCTTTTCATCACTTCTTTATGGTAACTTTAGGTGATCAAAGTCGGCATCGCCGATCCATTTGGCGCGTCGCCGAACCATCAGTTCTATTGCTAAGTTGGTCTTGTCCAAGGCATGGCATGTTGTAACTTTTGGAGAGCTGAAGAGCCACTCGGCAACTCACTGAGTGGCTTTGGCGAGTACCAGCCTTTCTTTTCTTCAGTTTTTTCGCTCTTTTTTGCCCGGTAATGTCCTTCCCTTTCTCTTTTGCCTTTATTGCTGCAAATTAGCATTTGAAAATTAGTTTAGAGCATAAAATAGGAATTGAGGACACTAAAACTCTAAATATTAATCCCTAAATGAGTCGAAATCTCTAACTCATCAATACCCCAACTTAAACTTTTTCTGGTCATCAAGTAAAACACAAGATCAATCAGTTTAACAGAGATGTCTACAAATAGTTCTAGTCAAGACTCAATATGCATGCACACGAGGTTCAATTTACCCATGCAATGTTCAATTCTGCACTACAAGTTTCAAACTGTGATTAGCCATCATTAAGTAGAACTCAAGCTCACAATGCTTTCTTCAAATGTGAATTCAACCTCAACAAAAGTATTCTAATGCCCTCAAATCAAGAATAATTTTATGCCCACACAAACCTCATCATAATTTAAGAATTTAGGAATCAACATCAACTCGCACACTCTCAAAGACAAACACATGCATGATTCTACCCATAGGCTTGCCCGTATTTTCAAATCAACATGACATTAAGCTCAATCAAGATCACTAAGGTCTTTCAAGGCTTGCAACGGGGCTGAGGGTAAAGGTATGATCATTTTGGCTTAGTGATTTCTACCTTCATGAAGCATGGCTTGCATTTCACTTTTTCTCTTTTTTCTTTAACTTTATTTTATTTTCACAATCCACCCTAAGTTCTTCTAAGCATGATTCATTGGATACCCCATTTCTTTTATTCTTTGCACAAGATTCATTGTGACATTCTTTTTTAATCTTTTTCTTCTTTGGATTTTCTTCTCACTATTTTTAATGTGGAGGGGTTCCATCTTTTTCAACAAAATCCATGAAAGGCAGAGTTTTTTAGGTTTCCTCATTTTTTACCACCCTCCCCAACTTAGGTTTTTGGCCTAAGTTGGGTATTCAAACGGACCAATGCTTCATGAAGGTTTTAGGTGATGGGGAAGGAGTTCAAATGTGTTCATGTTTCATCCAAAGAAAAGGTTAGGCTCAAATGGTGCCAAACTAGGTTCACACTCTCACAAGGTGGTCACTGATGAGTCCACAAGTTGGACTCATTTAGGGATTTATTTTGATAGATTTAGTGTCCTCAAATGCATATTTTGGCTCAATACTGATGTAAATCCTTAAGTTTCAGGTATTTGGAGTTTGAGGCAAAGCATGGACACTACTTGGCAAAAAAGGAACAAGGCGGATGAAAAGACGAATAAAAGAAGGCCTGAGAATCGCTTAAAGCATTAGGCGAGTCGCCGAATGGCCTTAATCTCACCTAATGTTCTAGTGTGCTGAACCCTAAAGGAAAAGATCATGTCGGCGGTCAAAAGGAGCAGTCGGCGCGTCACCGAGCAGTTCCGTGAAGCTATACTATATCACCCAATAATTTAAAATACGAAGATGCTGAAGGCAAAATCTGAAAGGCGATGAACCAGACCCAAGGGCGGATCGCCGAGTGCATCGATGATCCCGACTAACTGCACTGAGTGGTCCTTCGTAGCACAATTTTTTGAAAACTATAAATACCCATTTAATTTTGTAGCTTAGTGTCAAGAAATTAATCAAGTTGTAAAGAATTATTACTGAGACAGAGAATTTTTTCAGTTTTTAGCTCTTAGAGTTTTTGGGAGACATTGTTCTTGAGCTTGAAGTTTTTGAAGGTTTTCAACTCCAAGAAATTGGAAGTGGGTATCCAAGAATCTTTATCCTAGACGTGTTTAAAGACATTTTCTATCGTACCCACTTGATGGAAACACTTGTTGGTATTGATTTTTATCTCTTTTTCATGTCAATTCTTGGGGTGTGATTTTGTGAATATGGGTTAAATTTCCTGTTGGGTATTGCTTATTGTTAGTCTATTTGTTGTTTAAATGTGATTTCATTTAGTAGTTGTGTTTGAACTTAATAGGATTGTAGTTGCGAATACGATTTCATCTTAGTGTTTTTGGCTTGCTCGAGAGAGAGGTTTTAAAACTAAGACTTCTAAATTGATAGTCGGTGGTTATTAGGTCGTCGTGGGTTCAGCTCGAGACAGTGAATCCTAGACCTTCTCCCACACATTCAGATCGCGATAGTGAATGGGCTAAGGCAGAGGTTGTGCTTAAGTGCTGTAACTCGGTGTTCGAGAGAAACCGAGTTGATTCGGGGTAAGTTGCTCGAGAGAGAATTTACCCCAACTAAAGTCTAGCCTAGTTACAAATATTCAGTGATTACTATCAATAGCATTTACCCAATAGTATATTTTATCCCATATTCCTATCACATTCCAAGAATCCCATCTCCTTATCTCATATCTTTATATTTTCGCTATTTTTGTTTATTAGTTGAATACAAACCCTCCATTGATAATTGACATTCGTGTCACCTTTAGATTTAGTATGTTTTTTATTAGTAAATATGTATAGCTATGATTGATTAGAACTTTATTTTACTTTTCAATTTGATTCTCGACTACTAACCGCTCCCTTGGGACTTGACCCCAACCCATTCGGTTGGGTTATATTACAGCACGCGATCGTTGACATCTGAATTGGAAGTCGTGTCTTTGATTACATCAAACATCAGTCACAGAGAGCTATAATAGCAATTTGGTTCACTCTCCAAAAAATTGTGCCTAAGATCATCTCTATCATTCGCCTACATTAGTTTATTGGACAACAAGGGCAAGTTATAGGTATTACCAAGCATATATTTCTAGAAAATATCACCACACATGGAATTCAACACAATCATCAATAAAGATTCTATAAATTTAGCTCGTGTGCAACAATTATTACAAGATTCATTCAACAATCGTCCAGTCACATTGAGATGCTAAGAGTTCACACATGACTTATTCAACTCATATTTGCCTCATTGGATTGCACAAACATATCGTTTGATCAAGAGCACTATTCAAGTCATCGGTATTGATCGGAATCGATACTCAAATATGTAAGAGAACAACCACATTAACACAAAAAAAATCAAGAGGTGAAATTTAATTTGGATAAAAAAACCAATATTGACATTAAGAACCAAAAAACCACAGTCACAAAAAAAGTAATCATTCAGAACAAGCTATCAAAAACCAATAATTCACAAAAGCAACCCAAAAGAGGCTGGTATGAAAATACATCACCCCGCCAAACAAAGCTTACCATTGTCCTCAATGCAAAAGAAATAAACAGTCTCAAAAATAAACTAAAAGAGATTCAAGATCCCCCCTGCCAGGCTAACCCTGAGGTGAACTCTGCATATCTGAGACTCTCTCAATTCGGGCATTAGTGCCCTGCTCATCTCCATCCTTTGCTCCACTAGAGCCAACCATCGATGTGTCCCAAAGAGATGCCTCTGTGTGTGTTTCTACCATCACGCCCTATAGGTCCTCAAAGTCATCATATACTACTGCATCACAGGTACCACGATCCTCCTCATCAGTCTTAGGAGCATCAGACTCAGTATCATCATTAGTCATAGCAGCATCTCCGGTCGTAGTAGCCGGAGGGATCTGAGAAATGGATGGCAAATTTGTATTCAAAACATCAGGAAGGTCCACAATGCCAAAATTTATAAACAGATCCGTGGATTTAAGATCATCCATATCACATCTCAAACTAGTAACATCGGCTCTCAAAGCCATATCATCAGCTGACACACATGCCTCCACTCGTAGGGCCTCTAGGTCTATGCCATGTGCGGTGATCAACTCCATGTGCTCCCGCAACTCATATACTACTGCATCACAGGTACCACGATCCTCCTCATCAGTCTTAGGAGCATCAGACTCAGTATCATCATTAGTCATAGCAGCATCTCCGGTCGTAGTAGCCGGAGGGATCTGAGAAATGGATGGCAAATTTGTATTCAAAACATCAGGAAGGTCCACAATGCCAAAATTTATAAACAGATCCGTGGATTTAAGATAATCCATATCACATCTCAAACTAGTAACATCGGCTCTCAAAGCCATATCATCAGCTGACACACATGCCTCCACTCGTAGGGCCTCTAGGTCTATGCCATGTGCGGTGATCAACTCCATGTGCTCCCGCAACTCAGCTTGGATTGGAGCTAGGGCAATAGAAATGGACCTCTCAATAAGTTCGGGGACAACAACCTCTACCTGGGAAACACGTACGTCAGCAGATTGGGCTAGATGGCCCTTATTAAATAGCATTGCATTTGTCAATAGGGGGCGGGCAGCAACAACAGTAGGAGTAGTAGTAGCAGATGAGGAAGGGGAAGTAGTAGAAGTGATAGGAGTACCTGAAGGCTCACCGGCCTGTATGGGAGGTGTTGTGTCTGTCTCTAGCATCTCAATATCAACAACCGGGGAAATGTCCGTCAGTGTTGCTCTCCTCCTCTCAGCCTCATCTCTAGTGTATTCGGCCTCAATCCTCCGGATGTTAGTAGAGGAAGTGGGAGTCACTTCCACATCTGTCTTCTCCACAAAAGGCACTTGGGCACGCCGGTACAACTTCGTGATCAACCCCGGGAAAGGAAATGATAACTGACTTTGTTTGGCCCACATGGCCATCTCCTGCTCAATAATCACCCGAGATTCAGTCTATCCCGGTCAATGATGGATCCCAACAAAGCTTCCTTAGGATGTCGGAGTATGGACTAGTTCTTAGAAAGCATCAGTGTGCTGCTAATAAACCTAAACCAATAACGTGCAACTACATTCAGATCCTTCTTCTCAATCTGAACTCCTGGCTCAATCCACGACGGTGTGATGACGGAAATCAGAGGTGCCAACCACCCATTTAAGTCATCGAGGGTCTTTTTTTGTATCTGATCCACCAAGAAGTGGATCACATTCATCGTACACCCCAACACCTCATTAATATATGTGCTACTGTATTTCACCATTTTATCACGCACCACCATATGAAATGCAGCAGCACATTCTCAGCAAAGCCTGATCATCCTCTGGCTCAAATACAGATGCTGGCGATCTAGACCCCGAGTTATCCTCGCCTTCAGACTACGTAGTGGTGAGGTGGGTGTTGTAGATACCCAAATTATCGAAGTTATCCTTAGCCAGATGTTTCTCCGTAGGACCTTTTACCTTGCCTATGCCTTTCCACCTAGTCGGAGGAAGTTTTGGTTATGTTGCTCATGCCGAAGCAGAATCCTCAGTGATAACTATTCCCCGTGCTCTCTTCCGGGGTGGTTGGTTTCTACATGGAACTTTAGGTCTGGCAATATCTACAAAACAACATAGAACGAACCAATACGTTAGAAACAGGTCAACAAAATATCCAAGTTTAAAAACCTATATAAAAACTCACTGACTAGTTTGGTGAGTCAAGTCAGGCTCACCGAAAGTTACAGAATAAAATTTTACAAAAGTCAGCACAGGTCGGCGAAGTCCAGGTCACTCTGTGATTCGTTGATTTCATTCGGCGAACTAAATGTAGATCAATGAAAGTTACAAAATATTTTACCAAAATTGGGGCTGACAAAGGGTGATAGAAAAGATATTCGGCGAGTCGCCAAGTAAATTTAGCGAGCTAAGCGTATCACTGAATGTTACAGAATCAATCAATTAAATATTAAGAACAAAAAGGAAAATGAGGAGTCACTTGGCAAACCACCGAGTCATTCGACGAGCTCGACTAAGATCGCCGACTGGTCTCTCGTGCTAGTTTTTTACCCCGACCTTCAATTTTCAACCCACAGCCCACGATAATAAAGTTAAATCACTACTCTATGCAATTAAACTAGACCCATATCAATAATGACCTCGGGGTACTCAGATTTCTCTGATTTGTCTAAAATTGACCAATCAACGTCTTTTGCCCTTAAGGATGACGTCACCCGTTATATCATTGGGCAAATTCAGTCGATTTGTACAATTCAGGTTACTCTGACTTCACCCTCACCTGAACCAACATACAAACATTACACACCCACAATTTCAATCAATTTAAACACGAAATTCAACCATTATGGTCTAAACCACAAACATACACATGATACGATAGCCGCCCTTAATTAAAATCAACCAACTACACAGGATTATGCGATAGATCCAACAAATATACGAGCATGCATCACAAACTACTAAAAATCAAGACAAGTTCGGGACACCTACCTCAAAAGTAGACATAGACAAAAGCTAGGCGAGAAAATACGGAAGCAAAAATGCAAAAATCCTCCGAGCAACTGATCCCCACACAAAAGTAACGAGCAAAATATAATCTAGACATGAAGTGCAAGAGTGCAAGAGTCGAAAAATGCAAAATGAAAGGGAATTTTGAATTTAAAACGGTTAAGTCACTTTTTGACCCTTTAGTTCGCGCCCTAGTCGGCGATATTGACTTATGTCGCCGACCATTCGGTGATGCGCCGAATGGTACTTATGTCCACCGAAGTTTACAGAACTTCAACCCTTTGGTTAGTCAAAAAGGCGGTCCAGATCGAGCTCGCCGAACGGTACCTAAGCTCAACTAATTTCCTCTTTTCCCAAAATTTCAAATTTTCAACATACACAACTAACAACCGTTATTCAAACAACAATATTAAAACAAAAAACTTGGGCTGCCTCCCAAGAAGCGTCTTATTTAACGTTGTGGCATGACGAAGACATGCTTTCAAACTTTTTTCTTTGGGTTAGCCATAGTATCACTCGGTAATCCTCATTTTGGTCTTGGGTTTAAATGAGTCGAGATATCACTCATTTGGGTTTCCAGCTGCTTAATCGATACCAAATGTGAGGTAACTGTTTGGTTCAGAGATGAGACGTCATCTTTCATTTCCTTTAGCACCTTGTCCGATCCTTCCACTTTGCTGAGAACGCATGCAAGCATATCTTCCATGCAAAAAAATTTAAGATCATCCCTTTGCTCTTTTGGCTTTTGACGCTCATGGGAGGTACATATCGTTCTTTGTCACCGTCCATCTCTCTCCAATTCGTACCATTGTTACAACCCAGGGGTAACCCCTAGATGTAACATGGCGTATAGAACCCCAAAGGACTCCATACAAGCCACTTAGCTCTTATAACATAAGAAATAGAACAATAAGAGTAAAGCAATAGTCCAAGTGTAAATGATTTTATAAAAGAAAAAGTGGTAGTCTAAACTCATGTCTCATCATAGACATCTAATACAATCGAATGAAATTTTGACCTAGCCCATACATCATGTTCAAAAGTGAAATACGAGAAAGAAACTAAACAATAAGAGTTCGTCCTCAAACCATTAGGACTCACCAAAGCTTGAGAATCAATCAAATCACCAACTAGCGACGATACTCAAAAACCTGTCTGTCGAATCCTATATTTGGGAAAAATGTAGGCAAGAGTATGCGTTAGTACAAAACAATGTACCAAGTATGATAGCCATGCATTAAATAATTAAAACATACTAAAAGGGACATTATATTTCATAACATGTGATGAGTCCGAGATTTAGACTCATTTAGGGGTTGATTTGTATAGGTTTAGTGTCCTAAAATGCTTATTTTGTGCCAATAACTAATGTAAAAACCCTTAATTTTTAGGATTATGGATTGAGGAACAAAGCAAGGACACTAAGTTGCAAAAAGGAACAAAGCAAGCTGAAAGAATGAAGAAAAGAAGGCATGGTGATCGCCAAGTGCACTTGGCGAGTCGCCGAATGACCATTTGACCTCCGAAAGTTCCAGTCTGCCAAGCATTGAGGGAAGAGGTCCATTTGGCGAGATAAAGTCTCAGTTGGCGGATCACCGAATGGTTCCACGATATAGTGTTGGATCGCCCAAAGTTATAGACCTTGAGAATGCTGAATGCCAAAGCAGAAGGGTGATTAAAGTGATCAAAGAGCGGATCGCCGAGTGGTTCGGCAAGCCCAACTTACTTCACTGAGTGACTCTTCGCAACACATTTTCGGCAACTATAAATACATTTGTGAACATTTATTTTCATATAGGAGACAATTTTAGACAATCTATTTTTTATATTTTGATAGTGTTGAACTGAGAGGAAGTTTTATTAGTTTTTCCTAAGCCTTGAAGAATTGAAGTTTTTCACTTTTGAGAAATTGAAAGTAGGTCTTTGAGATTCTTCGAATTGGAACATTGTAAAGACAAAATCAATCTTACACAGTTCATGAAAACTCAATTTGGTAACGATTTTTATCTTTACATAATGTCTAGGTAAAACCCCAATTCTTGGGGTGTGATTATATGATTATGGACTGATTTAGCTTATGGGTGTTGCTAATTGTTAGTTTAATTGCTATTTAAAAGTGAGTTCAATCATTTATTGTGGGTTAATTTAAGAATTACAGTCGCAAATTCGATTCTACCTTTGTGTTCTTAGCTTGCGAGAGAGAGAGGTTTTAGAATTAAGGTGTTTAATTGATGGTCTGTGGGTATTGGGTTGACCTGGGTTCAGCTCGAGAGAGTGAATCCTAAACCTTTTTCCACACATTTAACTCGAGTGAGTGAATAGACTAAGGTGTGGGCTGTTCTTATTTAGTATGCTTGTTGATGTTCGAGAGAAATCAACTTGATTAGAGGTAAATTGTTTGAGAGAAAGTTTATCTCCTCTATAGCTTAGCTTACTCACTGATTTTTAGCCATTTTATAATAGTTGCAATTACCCATTTGTCTATAATAGCCTATAATAGGATCACATCCCAAGAACCCGTCTCATTATTTGTTAGTTCATATTGTTTACTGTTGTCGTAGTTGATAATTTCAAAACCAAAAACCTCCCATTTGACATTTGTGTCACTCCCTGATTTGAATGATATTTTTAATCGTAAATTTTTATTCCTATGACTGACTTGAGCATATTTGTACTTCCCTATTGAATTTTAAACACGTACCGCTCCCTGTGGGATTCAACCCCAACTCATTTAGTTCAGTTATATACTTATTAATGATTGTTAACGCTTAGAATTGGATGAAGTGTCTTTGATAACGTTATTCAAATCAAAATGGCGTCGCTGCCGGGGAGTGGTGTTGTTTGAGATTCTTTTGGTGAAGTTGAATTTTGTTCTTTTTAGTCATAGTTGAATCTACTTACTTTCAGTTTTGATTTGTGTGTTATTGTTAAAACCAGAGGAAATGAGTATCAACGGAAGCAATGGTAGCTAAGTTGGCCACCAAGATTACATCGACAATCTCAATGATGTCAATGAGCCGAATGTTAATGACCCTAATCTTGTTGGTGGAATTGGTTCCAACCGCTTGCCTCCAGCCGAAGGGAACGTTGCGTTCCACATTACAAGCACCATGTTGCAACTGTTGCAATTGAAAGGGTTGTTTGGCGGGCTAGCTCATAAGGATCCCCATGAGCATATAAGGAACTTTGTCGATGTTTGCAGGTCGTTCTCCTTCAAGAACATATCCCAAGAGTCGGTCCGGTTGAGGTTGTTCCCATTTTCTCTAATGGGAGAGGCATGTAAATGGTTGGCTGAGGTTCCAATAGATTCTATCACTTCGTGGGATGATGACTCTTCGGGACAGTATTCAAAGCTTCAACCGTCTTGATGGTGAGCCAATTCATGAGACTTGGCTAAGGTTTAAGAAGATGGCGCTGCAATTCCCAACTCATGGGTTGCCCGACAATGTCCTGTTGCACTACTTTTACCGAAGTCTTGACTCGGTAAACAAGAAAGTAGCTGACCAACTTTCTCCGAGAGGTTTAATGCAACAACCTTACATTATAGCAGCCTACCTCTCGAATGGTATGACCAAAATTTACCGGGCTTGGTATACTCGTGAAGATCAGGTTTCCCGTCTTACTTTTAAATTGACAAGGAGCAGTTTGAAAAAGATCAAGAGAGGGACCAGAACATGGCAAAGATAATGACGCAACTTGACATCTTAGCAAGAACCTCATGGGTGTTGGTGCTAGAAGTGTAAATATTGTCGGTGTTGGTGGTGTAAACCCCGAAGAGGTCAAGTTTGAAGCATTATACAATGAGAAATTAAACTTCCTAGCCAACCATGGTGGAGGATATTGTGCTAACTACCCAAGACAGGGTGGTAACCAAGGTTGGAACAGAGACGACGGCTAGAGAGATTGTGATAGAGAGTGGAGGGATCATAACCCCACGTGGAAGGAAAGAGATGGGGAGAAGGATAGGTAGGTTCCTCCCCCACGAGCTTCAAAAGCCCAAAGATTCTGAGGGTGGCCGGTCTGAGGATATGCTCTCTCGTATTCTCAATAAGGTTGAATAGTCTGATAAAACTTTGAAGTAGATGAAGGAAGATGCATCGACCCTTAACCATACTGTGACTTCTCATTCCGTCTCTATCAAGTAGTTGGAGACCCAAATGGGTCAAATTTCTTCTCATTTACACCCGAGAAAACAATGGAGGCTACCTAGTGATACTATGGCAAACCCCAAGAATGAAGTTTAAGTGAGGACTTGCATCGTGCCACGACGTTAACTAAGGTGCTGCTTGGGAGGCAACCCAAGTTTTTATTTGCCTTATTTCTATTTTTGGAATAACGTGTGCCGATTGTGTAGGTGAAAAAGTAAGATGTGTTTGAAAAATACAGGTTGGCACGTAAAATGTCCAGTCTATGACTCACCGAAGAAGTCGGCGAGCCCGATTTGGACCGCCGTTAGACTCAACAAATTATGAAGATGGAGTCTGTAAAACTCGGCGAGCCCATTGACTAATTGGCGAATCGCCGAAAAGGTCGGCAATCTCAATTTGTCCACTATTTGGACCCCCACATTAACTAGAGGTCATGTAAAACTCGGTGAGCTAAGTACCCACTCGGCGAAGAAAACTAATGTCACCGAAAGGGCAAGAACTGGATGGTTTTTAAAAGGCCAAAGGTTTAACTTTTCAAACTCCTTCACATTCCCTCACTTTTTAACTTCACAAAATAACACCCGTACTATAATTTTGGCATTTTTGCATATTTACCGCTTTCTAGTCATCGATTCAGTGTTCGGAGTTTGATACTTTGCCGCTTAGCTTTACATTTTATTTATTCAGCATTAAAGGTTGGTTTTCTAAACCCCAAACTCGTAATTAGCAGTTATACTCATTTACAATCATATTGTCTTTGTTGATGTGTATTGGGCCTCTCTGAAATCATGATTGTGTGCTTGTTTACCTATTCTAAAATCGATATCATGCCTAATTGCCTAAGTTGTTGATTTCCCAAATTTTGTGCTTTAAAATTGGTCCTAATCTTGTGGGTTGTGCTTATTTATTGTTGAATCTAGTTGGGTGAAGTCTGAGTAACCCCGTTTGTGCTAAATGGCATGCTTTGCCCAATAATGGAGCGTTTGACATCAATCCTAAGGGCTAAAGTTTCCAAAACGCCAAATTTGGCCAAACTGAGGGAAGTTTGAGTACCCCGGTGGCATGGGTTGAGTCTAACTGTCGGTGTATGTGGTTTGATTTTATTTTCGGGGGCTGCGGGGTTGAATTTGGATGTTGGGGTTGTAAATGGCACATTGAGCAGTTTGGCGAGTTGGGTCGAGCTCGCCGAACCACTCAACGGTTCGTCGAAAGTCTTCCTTGATTGTCCTTTCTGCGCCCCTCTCCCCTAAAATACGCTGTAACTTTCGGTGAGCTAGTCTGTGCTCGTCGAATGATGTCGGTGATTCACCGAAAGGCCCCTCCCATCACCAACATGACTTTTTTCTGGGAATTTTTTAAGCCAATCCTTTCGATGAGCCTGATCTAGCTCGCCAAAGTTACTCGGTGACTCACCGATTGGTTCAGCGAGTTTGTCTGCAATATATTTTCTACATTTTTCTTTGAATCATTCTAACTCTTGTGTTGTATTTTGCAGAAATGGCTAGACCAAAGGTAAGAGGCCGAGACATGTTGCCCCGCAAGAGGGAAAAAGGAGTTAGCATAAATAAGGATGAAGGTAGCTTCCCACCACCGGTAGGAAAGGCAAAGGGAAAGGCAAAGCAACTGCTCATGCATCACCGGAGGTCAGCTACAACAATGACGGTATTTAAGCCACTCACCTCACCAATTTTGAGAGTCAGGGTGAGCACCAGGATCTTCAGGCTACCATTTCTAAGCCTGAAAATGAGCTATTATTAGCCCAGAGAGTAGAGTTGGTTCCAAGAGGCTGAATGATCCATCTAGGATCAGGAATCCCCAGGCCACTACTCCTCCTCCTGTCCCAGACTAGGCTGTGGTCCCAGCATCACCTGCACAGGGTCCTCCTCCCCGGTCTATGAACAGACTGAAGACTGAGGGATTGAGGACAATTATCAAGGAGAAGAGGCTATCCACTGATGGGGTAATAGACAGATACCCGAAGATTATGAGCTGCTTGAGGACCCATAATTTCCAAATATTCACTAAACCCCATGGCCCTTACATTCCAAATTGGTTCTGGGAATTCTACACTGCCTATAGAGCTCTAGTGCCACAAGGGAAGATCAGGCCGCCAATTTCAAGCAGGTTGATTTTGTGGTTGTCAAGGGCAGGAAAGTTAAAAGTGATAGTAGTGCTATCAATGCAGTCTTGGAATGCTCAGTCAATATAGAGGATGACTGCCAACACATGATCAAGACAAAAATGCTGGAAAATATGAAATGGTGCTCCTCAATGGATCGAGGCTGGAAGTCCAATAGAGAAGAAGGACTTGAATATAGTTGCACGGTACTGGTTTGGATTCATCAGCAGCTCCATCATGCCTTCACAAATGATTCTATCCTTCGCCATGCGAAGGCAGTCTGCCTTGGTTGCTCCGTTGATGGAACAAGGCTAAATTTGGGCATGATCAATGCTTAGGAGATGGCCATAAGGGCCAAGTAGTGCCAAACCTCTCTTCTTTTTCCGTTATTGATCACTGAGATGTGCAGAAGTACTCGGGTGACTCGGGATGAAAAGAAGGATGTGGAAGTGATTCCCACCTCCTTTACCAATATTCGGTGCAATGAGGCAGAATTCTTGAAGGATGAGGAAGAGAAGAAGAAGGTAGCCCCGGTGGATTCCTCCCCGGTTGTGGGTATTGATGCATTACCTACAAAGGCAGTATTGCCTACTCCAGCCCATAGGCCTTCATGTACATCTAGTGTTGTTCCTTCTGAGACTCCCAGTTCCTCTTCTTCTCCCTGCCTCTTAGGTCTACTGCTGCTGCTGCTACTTCCCAACCCCCACTCACCAAGGCTGCATTGCTAAGGATGGGGCACCTAACCCACTCTGCGGATAAGCGTGCCTCCAGGCTTGAGGCCATCATCCCTGGAATGATTGAGAGGACTCTGAGTGCTGCTGTGACACCCCTTAGCGTGTCTCTTGATGCCCTTACGACAAGGATAGCGGTGTGTGAGCAAAGCCAGGGGGCCACTAATAAGGTGACAGCCCTAAAGGTCACGATTGCTAAGCTGAGAAAAGATGTCGACCAGCTGAAGTCTACGGATTTGTCCATGATATTCAGGACTGTGGAGATCCCAAATATGCTTGTTGATAAAGATGTGTCTCCGGCTACTATCGAAGATGAGGTTCAAGTTGAGGAGGTAGCTTTTGTAGAGTCTGAGGCTGGGACTGATGAGGAGCAGTTTGGAGTCGATGAAGAGGCTGCTTATGATGGTCCTACAGCCGATGAGGAGGCTATGCTAGATTCAGCAGTGCAGATCTCATTGGCAAACACACCCATGGCTATCCTAGTGGAGCCAGCAGTTGATTTGACTCCGGGCACTGATGCCTAAGATCAGAGTGTTGCATCAGGCATTGATGCCCCGATAGATGGAGAGACTGTATAGACAGGACTTTTCTTTACCTCCCTCTCCGTCATTTTTATTGACTTTGATTATTTTGTTGCATTTGAGGACAACTGCTTTTATTTGTGATGGGGTGAGGTATTTTCATACCTACCTCTTGTGATTATTATTTTTGTTTATATATTGGGTTTTTGTGCTGTAAATTATGTTTTGACACTGTTTTGTGGATGTTTGAGCTTATGGCTCCTTGTTTTGAATGAAAATGATTTTGAACCATCTTAAAAAAATTGTGCCACCTCTTGTTTTGTGTGAATGTGGTTGTTCTTGTGCAAAATTGAGTATCGGTTATCATCAATACCGATGACTTGAATAGTGCTCTTAATCAAACAAAAATGAATGTGCGGCTACGATGAGGCCAAATGAAGTTGCATAGACAATATGTGAAATTCTTGCATCTCGTTGTGACTAGCCGATTATCGAATGAGTCTCTTGTGATATACATTGCACACTAGTGAAAGTGTGGAGTCCTATTTGATATTTGTACCAATGCCTTGTGTGATGAGCTTACCGTGAAATTTGTGTGATAACACCTAGAATTTGCCCCATTGGTCCGGTTGACTAAGTGATGCAAACTCTTGAAATGATCTTAGGCAACAATTTTGAAGAGTGAAACGATTTGACAATATATCTCTTTTGTGGCCAACCTTGTGAGTGTGAACTTTGTTGAACCCCTTTGAGCCTAGCCCTTTTCTTGGAAGAAACTTGAGCAAATGAGACCTCTCTTTATCTATTCTCCCATAATCATCATGAAGTGTGGGGTGTTTGAATAGCCAACTTAGGCCAAAAGCCTAAGTTGGGGTTGTGGTGAAAAGAGAAGGAAAATCAAGAACTGTGAAGAAGTCCCCCTTGATCCATGGACTTGAAAAAGATAGAACCCCTCCATTAAAAAAAAAAAGAGAAAGATAAGAAGAAAGAAAAAGAAAAAGAATGGAAAAGTGGTGAAATAAAGTTGTGAAAGGTTCAAAAGAAATGAAGTGTCCGGTAATCCATGAAAAGTGAATAATGGGGTGAATTTTGAGCATGAATGAAAATGCTGAAGAAAATGAAGGAAAGTTTTTCATATCACATTTCAAGAGGATAGAAACCACTGAGCCTAAATGACCATACCTTTACACTCAACCCCGTTACAAACCTTGAAAAGACCTTTTTTATCTTGAGGGAGCTAAAACAAATGTTGGCTGAAAAATAAGGGCAAACCTATGGGTAAAGTCATGCATGTGTTCATTTTTTTTAGTGCGAGAGTTGTTTGTGATATCAGAACTATAAATTGTTGAAAAACTGTATGTGAATATGGAATCATCTATGTGTGAGGGCATTTGAGTACCTTTGTTGAGCTTGAACTTGCATTTGAAGCAAGTATTGTGAACTTGAGAGTCTTTGATAATGGTGAGTCACAACTTGAATATTTGAGTGCACAATTGATCCTTGTTTAAGTAAGTTGAGTCTTGTTGTGTGCATTCGTGATTGAGTCTTTTGTATCAATGTTTGAGACATCCTTTTTGAACTGCTGAACTTGAGTTTTACTTCAGGACAAAGCAAAAGTTTAAGTTGGGGGTGTTGATGAGTCCGAGATTTGGACACATTTAGGACCTGATATGTATAGGTTTAATGTCCTCAAATGCTTATTTTGTTCTAATAACTGATGTAAAAATCCTTGAATTTCAGGATTATGGATTGAGGAACAAAGCAAGGACACTAGATTGAAAAAAGGAACAAAGCGAGGTGAAAGAATGAAGAAAAGAAAGCCTAGTGATTGCCAAGTCCACTTGGTGAGTCGCTGAATGGCCATTTGACCGCCTAAAGTTCTAGTGTGCCAAGCCCTGACGGAAGAAATCCAGTTGGTGAGAGAAAGGAGTAGTCGGCGGATCGTCGAGTGGTTCCGCGATGCAGTGTTGGATCGCCCAAAGTTACTAACCTTGAAGATTATGAATGCCAAGGTAGAAAGGCGATTGAAGTGATCAAAGGGTGGATCGACGAGTGGTTCGGCGAACCCGACTTACTTCGACAAGTGACTCTTCGCAGCATATTTTCATCAACTATAAATACATTTGTGAACATTTATTTTCATATAGGAGACAATCTTAGACGATCTCTTTTTTATATTTTGAGAGTGTTGAATTGAGAGGAAGTTTTCTCTAGTTTTTCCTAAGCCTTGAAGAATTGAAGTTTTTAACTTTTGAGAAATTGAAAGTGGGTCTTTGAGATTCTTCGAATTGGAACATTGTGAAGACGAAATCAATCTTACCCTGTTGATAGAAACTCAATTTGGTAATGATTTTTATCTTTATATAATGTCTAGCTAAAACCCCAATTCTTGTGGTGTGATTATATGATTATGGGCTAATTTAGCTTATGGGTATTGCTAATGTTAGTTTAATTGCTACTTAAAAGTGAGTTCAATCATTTATTGTGGGTTAATTTAAGAATTGCAGTTGCAAATGCAATTCAACCATCGTGTTCTTGGCTTGCTCGAGAGAGAGAGAGGTTTTAGAACTAAGGTGTTTGATTGATGGTCTGTGGGTATTGGGTTGACCTGGGTTCAGCTCTAGAGAGTGAATCCTAAACATTTTTCCACACATTCAGCTCGAGAGAGTGAATGGACTAAAGTGTGGGTTGTTCTTATTTTGTATGCTTGTTGATGTTCGAGAGAAATCAACTTGATTCAGGGTAAATTGTTCGAGAGAAAGCTTATCTCCTCTGTAGCCTAGCTTACTCATTGATAATTAGCCATTTTCTAATAGTTGCACTCACTCATTTGTTTATAATAGCCTATAATTGGATCACATCCCAAGAACCCGTCTCATTATTGTTAGTTCGTATTGTTTGTTGTTGTTGTAGTTGATAATTTCAAATACCAAAACCCCCTCATTTGACATTTGTGTCACCCCCTGATTTGAAAGATGTTTTTAATCGTAAATATTTATTCCTATGACTAACTCGAACATATTCTTACTTCTCTATTGAATCTTAAACACGTACCGCTCCCTGTAGGATTTCACCCTAACTCATTTAGTTAGGTTATATACTGATTAAGGACCATTGACGCTTAGAATTGGATGAAGTGTCTTTGATAACATTACTCAAATCAACATGCAATTGACCAAGCTAATTATAATATAAAGCTTTATAACACATAAGTCATAAAATCATGGTCAATGCAAGCTAACTTCATCTTTAAAATCTTTGAACACATGTGAGATACTTCTTGAACTAACCTTAGTTCATAATTACTTGTGGGGATAATTAGCCTTAACCGACATGAGATCATGTGAACTATAACATGATCACCCGATGTCTCCCACACCGTAAGGGTTGTTCTACTTGCATAAGGTAGAACCAAGAACATCTAGCTTCAGTGGATCCACTAGCTAATCAACCTATGAGGGCACCTAGTTTATGGGATAAGGGATTGCTACTAGAAATCGGCCTCTACTACAGAGGAGCTTATATCTCATGAGATTACTTTGGAAACCCGACCTCTGCTATGGGAAAGCTTCCATCTCACTATCAATATCCACTCGGTGCTAAGCATAAATTCCCACGGAATAGTCATTTCTTACTTGACTTTATTACTCATGAAAAGGTGTCCTTGGACAACCAATCCAAGCTAGTTCAATAGGATAGCTCTTACCCTTGATTCATTTAGGTGACAAAGCCTTTCAACCTAAGAATCCTTTCTATGTGTGAAAACCTTTCACGTCATACTAGTTATGTGTTATGAGAATGCCCTTTCAACAACACAACAACAACAACATCATTGGTACTTTACTCTCAAAGCACCCTTAATACATTAGCATAAATCTCATAATCAAAGCATACGTCCATAATTTAGCTCTTGAGGTCAAAACCCACTTTCAATCATAAATTCTTCGAAAACATGGGTTAGATATGGATTTCATCATAAATACATGTAAAACTAGTAATACATGCTCAATTTCATAAAACACTTGCTTTATACTCAAAATCCCTTATCATATGATTAACAACTTGAAAACATAGGGATTACATAGGTTCGGGGAATTCATCATAAAAGCATTACAATTCATCAATTCATGCATATAAGATCATAACTCAATCATTAAAATCAATAATGAAAGGAACCCGTGCTAATTGAGGAAAACCATAACTAAATTGGGGAATTCTACCATTTGAAATAGAGAAATTTAGGAACTTCATGGATGAAAACTATCATACCTTAACTCCAAATGCTAGCCTTCAATGGAGAAATTGGAACCTTAGCTTGAAAACCCTAGGTGAATCCTTCTTCTTCTTCTTCATATTCTAGAGAGAGAATATTTGAGAGGAATTTGGTTTCTTTTTGTGAAATTGGAAGAATGAAGTAAATGGGGGTGAATTTGGGGTTATAAAGGCTTATTTAGGGGTTCTAAACAAAGACAAAACGACATAGTATTGAAACTAATTAATTAGGAAAAGACCCAACTAACCCTGAAATAATAACCGTTAGCTTCCACCGATAGACGTGGTCTAACCCATGGACCGTCCTGGTGGACCATCGTTTGTTGTCAGAGACTTGATCTTTGGGGTTCAAACCACGGACCTCCAACCACGAACCGTGGTTTAACCAACAGTCCATTGGTCAGGTCATGGTTTTGGACCCTCAAAACTCTTTTAGGCAGGTCAACCACGGACCACACCTACGGTCCGCGGTCCCATCCACAGGCCATGGGTGACCGACGTGGTTTGACACCTGCAATATCTGAAAAGCTGCAATTTTTGGTCTTTTGAATACAGGGTGTTACAATATCTCCTCCTTGGGACCATTCATCCTCGAATGAGATTCAAACTGGTTCTAAAACCTTAGGAGAGGAACTAACAACCGAACCTAATGATGCAATGCATGAAACCAAGGAGAATCTATCGACTTCAAGCTAGGACGTTCTCTCAACACCAAAAAGGGTGAAACTAACTCTATCAGCCCATTATGGATGCAATGCACATAAATAAGGAGGAAACATCAAGTTCAAGCTCACGAAATTCAAATACATTATAAGGAAGTAGGAACTACATCTATCAACCTAATATGCAAGAATTTTCAAAATTTCTCATGTTCAAGGAGGAACTAACTTCTCCAAGCTAAAAGCATGCTCAACACAACCTCGTGGAGCTCATATGCAATTTACTCTCAAAAAGCATAGGTAAATCATGTTCATCAATTCAACTCATGAAGTCTATAGACAACTCATACTTAATGCGCAACAACATAAGGAAAATCAAGCATGTAAACTAATTTTCTTTCAAAACACATTTATTCATGAACATGCAAAATATAAGGAAATCATGGAAACACATATAAACACATGACTCCTAAATAAAGGTCAAATCAAGAGGAACTTATTACCTCAAGCTAAAGTAGGAGTACAAGGAAAAAGATGAGGATATCGGAACATCATATCAGCCTCGGCATCCTAAGTAGCACCCTCAACTAATTGGGTCCTCCACAAGACTTTCACGGAAGCTACCTCTTTACTTCTCAACTTCTTAACTTGCCGGCCTAAAATCTCAACCGAAACTTCCTCATAAGAAAGACTCTCATCAACTCCCAACCTGTCACGACCCCGGGGTACACCCTAGACGTAACATGGCGTACAAGAACCCAAGTGGCCTCATACAAGCCACTTAGTATATCATAACATAATGTAATAGAAAATGGTACGAATATTTAAAAAAAAATCCATACAATCAATTTTTTTTATAAATTGAACCGGAAGTCTTTAATACTTGTCTCAAACCATCTAAAACATTAATAGTCTTTGGGACGTAGCCCATACAACAATTCTAACATAAAATGAAAGACAGAAAGGAAAGGTGATAAAATCCTCAATGCTATGAGGACTCACCAAGTCTTCGCTCCTTGCTCTAGTATGAATCTAGCCACGGGGATGGAAGTCAATGTCGTCGGACCCTACATTTGATAAGAATATAGGCAAGAGTATGCGTTAGTACAAACATGTACTAAATATGATGGCTAGCATAAATCATCAACATAAGCATAATAAAGGCATTAGTCAACATAAGACATATAACATAATCATAAGAGATAACAACATATTCATAAGCATAGTCAATACTTAGATTATCATAACATAAGAGGAACACCTCATAAGTAACCTCAAAGTATGCTTAATCAAGGCATGGATAAGACCCCATAATCTCACCCATGCTAAGTAAACCACCTTGGGCCATCATTTATGTTCATCATCTTTTGTTCTCATACTTAGCTTATTTCTCATAGACATGGGAACATTCATCTCTAGTCAAACATATCAAGAAAGGAAACTCTAGCAACAATCCAAGCTAAGCATACATCATATAAGCAATTCTCATATTAAAACATACTTACGATACTTTTTTGAAGTAACCTTGATTCATCATAACCATGCTACTTTGATTAGGGACTTGTCCCTCTTTAGCTATCTCTATTATACATGGAAAAAAACATTTTTACTAGTCCAACACAAACATTACTCATGAATGGTTACGATTTACCAATTCAAGGCTACTAAGGGAAAGCACCTCATTATACTAGACCAAGCTATCATGGAAGACATACTCTCATGCAAGTCCAAGCTACTCAAAGAAGGGTACTATTGCTTAATCCAAGCTACCAATGAAATGGTTTGGCCTTACCAAGTCATGCTATCATTCAAACATTATATTATGCTAGTTCAAGCTAACCTTAGGAAGGGTACGATTTCTCAATCCAAGGTTATCCATGAGATCTTCTACTCAAGCTACCATGCATGGTTTTGTCTTACCAAGTCAAGCTTTAAATACATGGGGGTTCGCCTCCATATCATTTCATAAAGGTCATGGGTACTTGCCTCTATGTCCATTCATCATATTGAGAACGTGGGAAATCACCTCTTGTTCAATCCTATGGAGTATGGGAAATCACCTCATATCCTTTACATATGGAGGTCAAGGGTAGTCCCTTCTAGCCTCATCGTTCATTTAGGATTTTAGTCTAGATTCATTTTAGGTGAGTAAGCCTTTCAACCTATAATCATGCTACGTGAGAAAACCTTTCACATTCTACATTCAAACATTCAATATAGATCATAAGGTAGACTTATGTGGGAAAAGTCCTTCCAGAAAAATTATATCTAACAGCCTACCATTACCATGTAAGCTTCACCCTCAAAGCCTTAACATTCATAATTCATCATATTAGCTTTACTCTCAAAGTCTTAGTAAACAACATTCATAACTACAAGCCTTACTCTCAAAGAAATAATTCTTACAATCATCACATATGCCTAAATCTCAAGACATTCTAATCACATGCTTCATTCTTTAAGCAATTATAATCATATATCATCATATAGGCTCCATCTCAAGCACTACTAATCATGATTCATCATGTATACTTTAATCTAATTCAATTCATGTCTATATGCTTTACTCTCAAGCAACCTACTATACATATCATCAATCCTAGAAGATCATCTATAAATCCTCTATTTCCCCTTTCATGGCATAAACCCATCTATATCAAATTCATCTTAGAATCATAGGTTAAGCATAGATACATGTATAATCATACTAAAAACATGAAATTACATCATAAAAAATCAAAAACAACCCTAATCCACTCAATTTGATCATAACCCGTAACATTTGAAGAAACCCCGAATTGACTTGGAAATTCTTCTTCTAAATTGGGGAAATCATGGGGATCCATGGATGAATAAGCCATAATACCTTGATTACAAAGCCCACAAAGCTTGGAAGATTGGATACTTGACTTGACCTAGCTTGATTTCTCTTTTTCTTCTTCAACTTTCTAGAGAGATAATATTTGAGAGGGGTTTGGGTTTTCTTTTGAGATTTGAGTGAATGACTTAGAATGACTTCATTTAGGGGTCTAAAATTTTTATATAGGTGGTCTAGGTTAGGTTAAAATAACACCAATTAATTCTAATTAAAATTGGAAAGTCCCAAAGTGCCCCTAAACTAACCGCCTTGACTGCCTAACAAGTCCCAACCACGTTGACGGGCCATGGATGGACCCACGGTCCGTCCTGGTCAAACATGGTTTGGGTTATGGGAGTTGGTAAAATGGGGCTTGGACCTACGACCCCCAACCATGAGGCGTGGACCCATCCACGAGGCGTGGGTCCTGCCGTGATTATTGCCTTAGGCAGATTTTCTTGGTGCCCATCCATGAGCCAACCTACAGAGCGTGGATCCAACCACGGGGAATGATTGGCCCTAGTGGGTGCCACCAGGAAATTCTAACATTTTCTAAGCATTTCCCTTGAGGCTATATGGTGTTACACAACCTTTCTAAGGAAACTATGGATGTCGAATCACCAACACAATTCTTCAACATAGAGACATGGAAAACTGGATGCACCGATGCCAACTCATTTGGCAAATCTAACTCATAAGCAACCTTACCCACACATCTCAAAATCTGATATGGGCCTACATATCAGGGACTAAGCTTCCCTTTCTTACCAAACCTTATTACACCCTTCATAGGTGAAATTTTAGAGTAAACCCAACAATGAAGGACAAATTCAAGATCCATTTTTCTCACATCGGCATAAGACTTTTGCCGACTTTGAGCCATTTTCAACCTTTCTCTAATAAGTTGAACTTTCTCTATGGCCTCATGTACCAATTCGGGACCTATTAGGGCAACTTCACCCACCTCAAACCAACCCATGGGAGATTTACACCTCCTACCATATAGGGCCTCAAATTGAGTCATATAAATACTCGAGTGATAGCTATTATTATAGGCAAACTCAATCAATGGCAAATGGTTGTCCTAATTACCCTTAAAAGCAATCACACAAGCCCTCTACATATCTTCCAAAGTATGAATAGTAGCCTCCGCTTGCCTATCGGTTTGGGGATGAAAAGTCGTGCTAAGCTTAACCTTAGTGCCAAGACCCTTTTGGAAAGACTTTCAAAACTAGGAAGTGAATTAGGTACCACGATCAGAAATAGTAGATAAGGTCACTCCATGCAACCTTACCATTTCTCTCAAGTATAACTTCGCATAGTCCTCCGCCGAATAGGAAACCTTGACGGGAAGGAAATGTGCCGATTTCATCACTCGATCTACTATCACCAAAATAGAGTCATATTATCGCCGAGTGCGAGGCAGATCAACAATAAAGTCTATATTCAAGTCTTCCCACTTCAAGGCAGGATGTTAATATCTTGGGGGAAACCTCCCGGTTTCTGGTGCTCAACCTTCAATTGTTGGCAATTTGGACATTTAGCCACAAATCTCGTAATATCTTTCTTCATCCCATTCTAGCAATACACTTCCTGTAAATTAAGATATATCTTGGTGGCTCCCGGGTAAATGGAATACTGCAAACTATGGGCTTCAGCCAAGATCTGTTCCCTCAAATTATTTACGTTTGGAACACACAAACGGCCTTGGTATCTAAGTACCCCAGCTACCCCTTAGAAGAAAGCCTCAACGGATTCTTAAGTGCTGCATCTTTCAACTCTACCAAAATTAGATCAAGACCTTGTTTAGCTTTCACATCTGCTACAAAAGACAATTCAGACCTATTGTGAACCATAATACCACCCTTGGTGGAGTCCACCAATTGAACACCTAATCAAGTCAATCTATGAACATCTCAAAACAACTCTTTCTTTTCTTCTTCAATATGAACAACACTACCCATAGATAACCGACTAAGAGCATCCGCTACCACGTTAGCTTTAACGGGGTGATAAAGAACACTCATGTCATAATCTTTCAATAACTCAAGCCACCTTTTTTGGCAAATATTCAAATCCTTTTGATTAAATACATATTAAAAACTATTGTGGTCGGTAAACACATCTACATGCACACCATACAAATAATGCCTCCATATCTTTAAGGCAAAAACAACCGCCGCTAGTTCAAGGTCATAGGTAGGATAATTTTTCTCATGAACTTTAACGTGCCTTGAGGCATAGGCAATCACTTTCCCATTTTGCATAAGAACACACCCTAACCTAATTCTTGAAGCATCACAATAAACCACAAAACCATCCGTCCCTTCCGGTAAGGTCAACATCAGGGTGGAAGTAAGTTTATCTTTCAACTCTTGAAAACTCTTCTCATATAATTCAGACCAAATGAACTTAGCCATATTTTGAGTCAAGGTCATCAAAGGAGATGAAATAGAAGAAAACCCCTCAATAAACCTTCTATAATAACCGGCTAAACCCAAGAAACTTTTAATATCCGAAGGAGTTAGAGGTCTAGGCCAACTCTTTACCGCATCCGTCTTCTTAGGATCTACTTCAATACCTTACTTGAGACTATATGACAAAGGAAAGCTACGGATCTCAAACAAAATTCACATTTACTAAACTTTGCAAAAAGTTGTTGGTCCTTAAGAACTTGTAAAACGATTCTCAAATGATCACTATGCTCATTCTCACTCCTTGATTAGATCAAAATATCATCGATAAACACGATCAAAATCATGTTTATGTATTGCCTAAACATTATATTCATCAAGTCCATAAACGCCGTCGGAGCATTAGTTAAACAAAACGACATTACTAGGAACTCATAATGACCATACCGAGTTCAGAAAGCCATCTTCGGAATGTCATTTTCTCTCACCCTCAATTGGTGATAGCCCGATCGAAGATCAATCTTAGAGAAATAACTTGCCCCTTGAAGTTGGTCAAATAAATCCTTTATCCTTGGAAGAGGATATTTATTCTTAATAGTCACCTTGTTCAACTCACAATAGTCTATACACATACCAAGAGAACCATCCTTTTTTTAACGAACAAAATCGGAGCACCCCATAGAGAGATACTCGGTCGGATGAAACCCTTGTCTAACATATCCTTCAATTGATCTTTAAACTCCTTAAGTTCTGCCAGAGCCATACGGTAAGGAGGAATAGAAATAGGCTATGTATTTAGGAGAAGGTCAATACCGAAGTCTATTTCCAGCTCGGGAGGAATATCGGGTAAGTCATCTCGAAACACTTCCGGACACTCATTTACAACAGGGAACGACTCAAGAGAATAGGTTTCAGAATAGCATATAAGCGGTTTTTCTTAGGAGCATTGAACCCAAACCACTAAAGGTAGCTTGTTTGCCCTCTCTCCCTTTAGCCGTAATCATCGGGAAATTCCTCATTTTGTGACCATTTTTTCCACAACCATCTGTGTCGGCTAGGCACTTACCATCGTGCTTCCTTCCACACTTAGTACAAGTAGACCTAGACAATGAAGATCCACTACCATTACCTTCTTGAGGCTTAGGGTTAGACACCCTATCTTGGTTGAACTTTGGAGGAGCATTAGAGAAATCTCGGCCGGAAAACTTTTGACAGAATCTAGGACCACCTTACCCATCGGACCTTGCATGAGAGAAATTACCATCACTATTCTTTGCCCTTTTTACCTCTCTAGACTTTTCCTTAAGTTTTTCCTCCTTAATTTGTTGTGCATATACCATGAGACGAGAGATATCCATGTCATGGATGAACATGGTTGTTCGGCACTCTTTACCCACCATTTCGGACACCTCTGAAATGAACTTACTCATTCTAGCCCTTGAATCCGCAACCATTGTTGGAGCATATTTCGACAATTGAGTGAACTTTAGAGAATACTCCCTCGCACTCATACTCCCTTGCCGGAGGTTAATGAACTCGATCACCTTGGCCTCCCTCATCTCGTGGGGAAAGAATCTATCAAGAAAAGTGTCTTTGAACTTCTCCCAATCAAGAGGACCCGCATATTTCTGTCTCCCTTCTTTCCATTGTTTATACCATATTTGAGCCACTCCCTTTAGTTGATAAGCGGCCAACTCCACTTTATCTACCGGCGTAACTCCCATGATCATCAAAATCTTATAGATCTCATCAATAAACTCTTGCGAATTTTCCTCAACTTTGCAACCATGAAACTCTGAAGGGTTCATCCTTGTGAAGTCCCTCACCCTAGAATCTTTCATACCGACATTTGGGTTCACGGGAACCACAACCTTCCTATTCGCTTGGGCTATCACCGCTTGAGCCAACACTTGGAAAGCGGCCCTAAACTCCGCATTGGACACTTGTTTGGCCAAATGATCGATCGAAACTTGAGGAGCTTCTTGTTCCTCATTCTCCCTCACATTCCTTCTAGCATAAGTTCTTCAGGTAGCCATATCCTGAAGAACATAGGATAAGGATCAGGAGAGAGACACTATAGAGTTAAACTCTATCGCACGACTTAAGAGTATACAAAGAAGTGCAGTTTTCTACTCATCTTGTAGCCTGTTATTCATAAATGTAGCGCGCTTCATACTTATGAACAAGACTCTACTAGACATGGCTTATGAGACATCCTAGGACCATTCTAAACCTTGTGCTCTGATACCATGTTTGCCACGACTCAGGGGTACCTCCTAGATGTAACATGGCATATAGAACTCTGAAGAACTCCATACAAGCCACTTAGCTCTCATAACATAAGAAATAGAACAATAAGAGTAAAACAATAGTCCAAGTTTAAATCATTTTATAAAACGAAAAGCAGAAGTATAAACTCACGTCTCAACATAGCCATATAATACAATCGAATGAAATTTGGGCCTAGCTCATTCATCATGTTGAAAAGTGAAATACAAGAAAGAAACTAAACAATAAGAGTCTGTCCTCGAACTATGAGAACTCACCAAAGCTCGGGAATCAATCAAATCACCAACTAGATACGATACTCGGAAACCTATCTATCGGACCCTACATTTGGGGAAAATGTAGGCAAGAGTATGCGTTAGTACAAAACAATATACCAAGTATGATATCCATGCATAAAACATTTAAAACATACTAAAAAAAGACTTAATTTCATGATATGCAATTGACCAAGCTAAACATGATATAAAGCTTTATATAATGTTTATAAAACATAAGTCATAAAATCATGGTAAATGCAAGCTAACTTCATCTTTAAAACCTTTGAACACATATGAGATACTTCTTGAAGTAACCTAAGTTCATTATTATTTGTGGGGAAATTAGCCTTAACCGACATGAGACCATGTGAGCTATGACATGGTCACCCAGTGTCTCCCTCACCAAAAGGTCTACTCTCCTAAGGTAGAACCAAGAACATCTAGCTTAAGTGGATCCACTAGCTAATCAACCTTTGGGGGCACATAGTTTATGGGATAAGGAGATTGCTACTAGAAATCCGGCATCTAATACGGGGGAGCTTCCATCTCATGAGATTACTTTGGAAACCCGGCCTCTACTATGGGAGAACTTTCATCTCACTATCAATATCCACTTGGTGCTAAGCATAAATTCCCATAGAATAGTCATTTCTTACTTGACTTCATTACTCATGAAAAGGTGTCCTTGGACAACCAATCCAAGCTAGTTCATTAGGATAGCTCTTACTCTTGATTCATTTAGGTGAGAAAGCATTTCAACCAAAGAATCCTTTCTTTGTGAGAAAACCTTTCACATTATGCTAGTTATGTGTTTATGAGAATGTCCTTTCAACAACACAACAACAACAACATTATTGGTACTTTACTCTCAAAACACCCTTAATACATTAGCATAAATCTCACAATCAATGCATAAGTCCATAATTTACCTCTTGAGGTCAAAACACACTTTCAATCATAAACTCTTAGAAAACATGGGTCAGATCATCATAAATACATGTAAAACTAGTAATACATGCTCAATTTCATAAAACACTTGTTTTATACTCAAAATCCTTCATCATATGATTCACAACTTGAAAACATAGGGATTACATGGGTTCATTGGGGAATTCATCATAACAGCATTGTAATTCATCAATTCATGCATAGAAGATGATAACTCAATTATTTAAATCAATAATGAAAGTAACCGTGCTAATTGAGGAAAACCCTAACTAAATTGGGGAATTCTACAATTTGAAATAGAGGAATTTGGGAACTCCATGGATTAAAGGAATCAATGGATGAACACTATCATACCTTAACTCCAAATTCTAGCCTTCAATGGAGGAATTGAAACCTTAGCTTGAAAACCCTAGGTGAATCCTTCTTCTTCTTCAAGTTCTACAGAGAGAATATTTTAGAGGAATTTGGTTTCTTTTTGTGAAATTGAATGAATGAGGTGAATTTGGGGTTAAGAAGTCTTATATAGGGGTTTTAAATGTAGACAAAATGGCATAGTATTGAAACTAATTAATTAGGAAAAGACCTAACTAACCCTAAAATTATAATTGTAAGCTGCCACCGACGGACCCAGTCAACAGACCGTGGTCTGAACCACGAATCGTCCTGGTGGACCATCGTTCGTGGTCAGAGACTTGATCTTTGGGGTTCCAACCACGAACCTCTAACCACGGACCGTGGTATGACCAATGGTTCGTTGATCAGGTCATGATTCTGGACCCTCAAAACTCCCTTGGGCAGGTCAACCACGGACCACACCTATGGACCGTGGTCCCATCCACGGGCCATGGGTGACCGACGTGGTTTGACACCTGCAATATCTTGAAAGATGCAATTTTTTTGTCTTTTGAATAGGAGGTGTTACAGCCATGGTCACGCCATTCCCTATCTCGGTCTCTCCAACCGTCATCACGATCCTTGTTCCAACCTTGATTCCTGCCCGACATTGGATAGTTTGGATGGAAACCTCCTCCCTATTTTCTAAGAAATGCACTTCTTCATTGTACATAGCTTCAAAGTATGCTTCATCATGATTCACTCCACTAACTCCGACTGCATTCACACCCTAAGAACCGCTGCCCATGACATGTTTTAATAATAGGTCCATTTGGATCTTCATCTTGGCCATGTTTTCATCCCTCTTTTGGTCCTTTTCCATTTGTTCCTTTGTCATCTTGAAGTTCAAAGGAGACACTTGATCTTCTCGAGTGTAGCAAGCGCAGTTGATTTTTGTCATCTCATCAAGAAGAGTAGATGATATGTCAAACGATTGTTGCATGATTCCTCCTCGAACGAGCTGGTCTGCCACACCCTTGTTTATAGAATCTAGACTCCGGTAGAACTATTGTAATAATACATTGTTCAGGAGTCCATGAGTTGGACATTGGAGTAGCAATTTCTGAAACCTCAGCCATGTCTCATGAATTGGTTTACCATTCACTCGTTTAAAGTTCTGAATATTATCCCTCAATGTCACCATCTTCGAGGGAGGGAAAAACCTTACATAAAATGCTTCAGTGAGCTCCTCCCAAGAAGTGATTGAATCTCTGGGTAAATCAGCCAACCACTTCATTGCCTCCCCATTAGGGAAAAGGGAAACAAATGAAGTCGAACTGACTCCTGAGTGATGTTCTTGAAACAAAATGGCCAACACACATCCACAAAATTTCGGATGTGGTTATGAGGATCCTCATTAGCTAGACCTCTAAATAGACCCTTCATTTGCAACAACTGCAACATATTACTAGTCACATGAAACACCTCATTGCCTACAACCGGAGGCAATCGAATAGCACCCGCACTTCCCAACTGATCTTCATTGACATCGTGCAAGTTACCGATGTCATCATTGTGCCCAAGTTGGCTAGAATTGCTCCCATTAACACTCATCTCTTCACCTGTTTAAGAACAGTCAACAAAGCACTCAAATAAGTTGATCAGCTACAACAAAATCAGTTCACAACTAAACTTCACTAAAAGAATTATAAACACCACTCCCCGGCAGTGGCACCATTTTTTTGTAACACTCAACTACACTTCATCCGATTCTAAGTGTAAGAGGTCGCAATCAAGTATACACCCAACTAAGAGTTGGGGTGATCCCACATGGAGTGATACGGTAAACAATTCAATTATGAAGTAAAATGGTGTTCTAAAAGTTTGTAGATGTAGACAGTTTCGAAACAATGAAGTAAATGACAAGGGATTGACAATTAATGTCAAATGAGGGGATCTAAGTGAACAGTTAACAACTACAAATATTTCGGAGAAAACAAATAAAGAGGGATCCTTGGGAGTGTGATCAATTGAATGCCAATTTCGCTAAATGGGTGATTATTAGTTATTAGAAGTCGTTGAATCTTAGTAGGTAGGCTAGGATTTTGGTGCAATAGTCATTTCTTAATCAACTATCACGAATCAAGTGAGTTCTCTCAAACCTCGACAAGCATAACACATATAAACAGCCCAATACCTCAATCAATCTACTTTTTTAAGCTAGATTAGTAAGATTGAATTTAGACCCACTTTCTCAAGCTAAGTCTACAGTAACCCAATCACTACAATCATCAATCAATGGTTTTAACTCTAAAACTTCTTTCTCAAGCAAGCTTAGAATGTTAGGCTAGAATTGTACTTGCAACTACAATTCATCAATTAAAACTCAACTATCAATTGAACCCACTTCAAATAAATAATAAAATCAGTAAATACTAACACCCATAAGCTAATTTAAACATTCAATCACATAATAACACCCAATAATGGGGGGTTTAGCCAAACATCATAAAGAGCACGAAATTGTTACCAACTATGTTTTTTATCAGCTTGGGTAACAATCAAAAAGTCTTTAAATGCTCCAATTATAGCTCAAACTCAAAATAACCCTAAATCTCTCCTCAAAAATTTATAGAACAATGTTTAGAATGTTAGGGATCAAAAACCCAGAACTGGATACTATGGAAACTTTCCAAAACTCCAGAACTCTTTTTTCTGCTTTTGAAAATTGTATTTATACGTTCCCAGATTTTCAGCTTCAGAGCCACTCATCGAAATAAGTCAAGCTTCACCAACTAGATCGGTGATGCGCCGAGTGTTCCTTTCCATCGCCTTCTTGGCTTGGGTTTTCATCATTTCTTTGTTGTAACTTTAGGCGATCAAAGTCGGCATCGCCAAAACATTTGGCGCGTCGCTGAACCATCAGTTCTATCACCGAGTTGGTCTTGTACAAGGGCTGGCCTACTATAACTTTTGGTGAGCTGAAGAGCCACTCGGTGACTAGCCGAGTGGCTTTGGCGAGTACCAGCCTTGCTTTTCTTCAGCTTTTTCACTCTTTTTTTCCCGGTAATGTCCTTACCTTGGTCTTTTGATTTTATTTTTGCAAATTAGCATTTCAACATCAAGAGCATAAAATAGGCATTGAAGACACTAAAACTCTGAATATTAAGCCCTAAATGAGTCGAAATCCCCAACTCATCAATGATGATTTGATTAACTTTTGGAATTTTAAGAGAATGAATTAAATTGGGTGATTTTGGGGGTAAAAGTGTTTATATAGGTCGTAAGGTAGAAAGTAAAAGGACAGAGTATTGGGTTAAAATAATTGAGAAAAGACTAGAACGACCCTGACTTAAAACTGCCGAAATGACTCTCTTGAAAGACTTCACGGGCAGTCTAGAGCACCACGACCCGTCAAGTGGGTCGTGAAGATGCTCTGCCCAACACGACTTCACTATTTCAGGCATAATTTTTTACTTCGAGCTTGGAATTAGGAAAACTCAGTAGGACTCGGAGATCTTTAATTTGTTAGGTCATGGGCCACCTAATTCATTTTGTGCTAAAATATATGATCATTTAAAGTTGACCCTAAACTCTAAGTCTAACAAGTCTCCTTCACGGATGGCTTCACAGTCTGTGTGAAGCTTCACAGACCGTTTAGACATCTGTGGTCCTTTATAGTGGCCTTGGATAACACCCTACCAACTAGATGACTAGTACGACCCATTTGATGGGCCATCTGGGTCACCGTCATGGTGACCTCTGCCTGAGGCAGGTTCTGGAAATGTTTCACGACACACTTAACGGACCGTGGTCTTTTACACGACCTTTCTAGGGCTCCGTGAAGGGCTCCATGGTCCAACTTTTGGTTCCTGACATGCTCGTATGATCCCTTTCTAGCCTTACTCTAATCTGAGGTGTTACACGTACTTTTGAACTAAGACTTAAAACTATGGAAACCCTAGTTTTTATTTGAGAGGAAATTCGAGCGTAAGAAAATTGAATTTTGAGTTTTAGTCGTGAATAGGGAGGGTGCGGTCGACTAAGTTCCCTTTAATCCCACTTAGAATAGGCTTAAATGACAGTGTAGAATTAAAAGAGTGGAAAAATACCAAAACAACCTTGACAAAAAACTGTCATCAGCAGGTTCCATAGGGACATCTGCAGTCCATGGACTGATCGACGGGCCGTAGATACCTCTAGTGAAAATCAGAATAAATATTGAGTTTCTGAAGTTCCATCTACGAGGCCCACTTACGATTTGTATTTCCAACCACGAGCCGTAAACGTGGTCCATAAAACTAACAATTTTTTAAAGTTTTAGGACATTGTTTCACGAGCTCAATCTACGGTCTATAAAGTGATTTATGACTTGTCGACTGAACCCATTAAACTCAGGTCAGAATCCATGTTTCTAAAGTTAATTCATAAACCTCATCTACAATCTATGGTTCCTTTTACAGGCCGTAGATGTCATATGTAAATCTTAAATATTTTTTGAACTTAAAATTTTGAATTCTAGTGAGCTGATATAGACTTAGATTTTCAGAGGTGTTACAATGACCATTCGGTGATGGGTCAGGGCGTGTGTGGTTGCAAGGGGACGGATGAGTGGAAGTGGCAACGGAGGAAGCAGATGTTGGGTGCTAGTATTGATCAGGTGGTGGAGAAGGAACAACACGCAGATCAGTGAACTCTACTACTGCTTAATAAATTGCACAACGAATGGATTGTGCACCCGGTGGTAGTTGTAATAGGGTATTGCAATAGGAACAGTTTATCAACATGGTTGATGTATCCACTTATAATTTCACAAATTCAGAATTGAGAAAAGGTTTTGTTGTTAAGTGTATAAGAAAATTAGAATTGAGGAGTATGGAGAAAATGGATTTTGGAAAAGGGAGAAAAATTGAGAAAATAAAAAAGATGGAGATGGAGGAAAAACTCAGGTAAATTAGAAGTCAGCAAGAGGAGCTAATGAAAAATTCATTGAAGAATATGTTAAAATTTGTAATGTCTGCAAAAACTTCTTACTTTTTATTATTTGAAAGAAAGAATTTGAGAACATGTATGTATACATAGTTACATACATACATATATAAGAAAGTTGCCTTAATTATGTGTGTATGTGGCAGGAAAGCACATAGATGAATTCTATGAGTTCTATGATTTCTTTTGTTAGTTTAGATGGGTGAAGAAAAATGGTGTTTGAATTCGGGTCATGGGTTGGTTAAATTGTGGATAAAAATTAAATTAATATCCAATATATCGTTTAGATGATGTCACGTGTCACTCTGTCTGTCACAAGAGGATACACAACCCAAAATTATGACAATAATATTATATATAGCCTTAAAGTATAACAAAGGGCGCATTGACATATCATTTGTCATAATTCGAAGGTATATTTGTCCTTTTTTCATTTATTCAATCTAGATTTCGATTATCTTTGTGTATAGCAATCATAGATGGATTATGTCTATGAGTATAGGATTGAACTCGGGAGAGGGAATCATAGATTGCATGTAAGATTGAATCGAGCTTTTTCTTGACTCGGAGCGTTGGGAATAGATTCACATTTCAGATAAAGATATAAATACTCCCGTTGCTTAGTCAGGTAAAAGAAGTTATACACATGTGTTCTTATTACTGATAATTGTCCCTCCGTTTGACTTGGATTGATGAAAGAAATTCGAGGCAAATGAAATTGACAAATCCAATTTTGGCCGACCACATTTCATCTTTCAGAAGGGAGCTTTTGGTACGGACTTCAAGAATTATGGCCGAACCCCGAAATCGGGTTTCCTAAATATCTCAGGTTATATGAGAATTCAGACCACTTGTAGTTCGATACGCTTGATTTAACGCACCATTTTGGAAGGATTCAAAAGTTATCTTGATATCGAATTATGAAGAGACCAAAATGCTTGGGAATAAGATTTTAAGAGAGAATATTGGAATACAGCTGAGTTTTCAATATTGAGCCCACCTACATATCCCTCAACTTAGGGAATCAGGCCGCTTGTAGTTCGACTCGATCGGTTGAAAATGAAATCTCTTACGCTAAGATAACATTCAGCTGGGAGGAGTGACAAAATAAGTCGAGTATGAAAAAGAGGCTTGCAACCTCTTAGTCATGAATGTGGTCCACTTCACACCCATAATTAAGAACTTACACGGACATAATTTCCAAAGCTCTTGGTGCATTGTCACTTGGATTGGAAAGCTGCTTCCGGTGAAAATTAAAATTTCTGGATGCGAAACTGAAACCGATACACCTAAAGAAAAACCCACAGGCCTTCTGATAGGGGTGTGGTTTGATTGTGGTGGAAGTCGCTCCTCTACTCGTGTCCTAAGAGTTTGGCACTCCTCTTCGGACTATGTCTCAGTTCGCTGCTAAGAAAAAGTTCCACGTTGTGCTGCATCCTTGTTGACGTCGTCCGCACATGTGGTTTGACTTGAGAATTCATCCTCTTGGATGCTCTCGACAAAGACTGAGATAAAACTCATTAGCATAAAAATGTAATTCAAATAGGGAGCTAGTGTCTCTTACCGTGTTGACACTTAATTGCTCTCCTTAAACATTAGACGTCAGCTTCATCCATTCTGATGTAAAGCAAATAAAGCTCGTATTTCATATTTGTAATATAATCTTCAATGTACTCTTCCTTTGATATCAAAGTAATAAAATATAGACTGATGTAATATGTTGATGGATATCTTAATGACTTTCTTGCAAATGAAAATAATGATGATGATTCTTCATGGGTAAGATGACGATAATTCATTGGTAGGGTGATGTCGATCCATTGGTAGGATAATTCTACTACATGATAGGGTGATGATTCTCTATCGATAGGATGATGATGAGGCTCCATCAATAGGATGATAATGTTGGTGCTCCATTGGTAGGACAATGATTCTTCATTGATAGGATGACGATAATGTATGATGATGATGTTGCTCCATCGATAGGATGATGATGTTGATGCTACTCCATCGATAGGATGATGATGATGCTTCATTGATAGGATGACCATAATCCATTGGTAGAGTGATGTTGATCCATCTGTAGGATGATGCTACTTCATCGATAGGATGATAATGCTCCATCGATAAAATGATGATTAATAATGATCCACTGATAGGATAATATTAATGAAGTTCCATTGGTAGGATGATGATAATAAAGATCCGTCGGGAGGATGATGATGATGAAGATAATGATCCATCGGTAGAATAATATTGATCCATTGGTAGGATAATGTTAATAATCCATCGGTAGGATAATGTTGATCCATTGGTATGATAATGATAATGAAGATCTGTCGGTAAGATGATAAAATAACGATGATGTCCCTCTGGGTGATGGTATTATCTCGTTTGATAATACTCTAGGAGTGTCCATCCGGGTGGTAGAGACGATGTCCCTCTAGGTAGTTCACATTACCGCGTCTGATATCAACAGAATTCATGAATATTCTTCAAACGTTCTTAATACTGAAAAATGTAATCTCGTGTCATCGAAGATGCTTGTATATGTTGAGAATGATGTTTTCACTTGTTCCCATTTTGAACACTTTGTTTTCGTTGTGACTTATACTTTGCTAGGAATTTAAACAAGGTGTTGTTGCTCATATTCCAAACTCTTTCTTTTTCTTCTAAAAAACTTCAATGACTTTCCTGCATCCACAAAAAATTTGTCGATTTTGGGGAGCTCCTCGCCATTTTGACTTCTCCATATTCATTGAATGGAGAAATATGATGAACTTGAGGCAATCTCATAGACTTGCATCCACAGAAAAATTGTTAGTTTTTAAAACAAACTGATCTGTGTTGACTTCTTCAATCGCTTGCTCTTTGTCTTGCTATCTTCAGTTGACCGCTCTAATCTCCTGCTTCTTGGTAGACAAGACAAAACTTTTTATGCAAAAATATTTGAAATATATAGATAAAATCTTTAAAAAAAAGGTTTTCAAAAAGTTGTAATTGAAAAATGTCACTGCCAAGTGTCATGTCACGACAAGCTTAAATGAATGTCCTTGGTTCAAAACTTTGGTGTGTCCGGTAGCTTTTCCTGGAGAATTCAAAACTCCTTAAAGCTTGGGAAATTTCTGACATGGTTCTTCCGAAATCTACTATAATCGGGAAATTTTGTAGTTGACTCTGAAATTCAAAGGTGTCGAAGATTGCTGCAGTTGACTATGAACTTTAACGATGCTGGAGATCATTTGAAATTAGCTTTAAACTTCTAATATGCTCGAAATATTTGAAATTTACTACAAACTTCTAGTGATGCTTGAAGGAATTTTTGAGGCCATCCTAAAAAATTTATGTCCCAGTTAGATGTCTTGGGGTATCTCAAACTGTTGATATATGACTTGTAGAATTTTTGAGACCCTCTCAAAAATTCTGTCCCAATTGCAACTCGCAATGTATCTTCAATCTTGACTTGTTGGCGAAAATATCTTCCTCATTAGAATTTTTGAGTCCCTCTCAAAAATTCTGTCCCAGCTTCTATTGTAAAGAAAAATAGAAATCTTATGGGAGATATAACCGAGCCATCATGGCGCCTACATATCCCGTTAAGGCAGGAATCAGGTCAAACATAGCTCTCCTCTTGAGGATCAACAGAAATAGGAAAATTTAACTAAGGAAATGACCGAGGCCTACATAGGCCGCCTGCGTATCTCATTCTTGATAATTCAGATCAGACGTAGTTCATTACAAAGGGATAAACTTCTAAACAAAGCGATTAGAAGCAAATAAAACAGTTACAAGGAAATGACAAAAATACAAGCTGAAACTTCACACATAATATTTCTTGAATACATTTAAGTAGATTGATGACTTGTGAGATTTAATGTTCATGCTCAACCATGTGATGTCGTCTAACAAATGTATCGATTTGTTCTCTACGCAAACTAATGAGTTCTCTTTCTCGTGTTTTTGTTAGATATGCACCAATTTTGATTTCTTTGACGCATTCATCATTTTCCTGATTCACTATTCTGATCTCCTCTGAATTCAGCTTATCGTGAATTTTGAACTATCTGAACTCCCCAACCAGGTGTTTGGGTACCATGATCTTCTCATTGTAGTCCTCAAATTCGTCCGCATCTACCCTATTTTGTTCATTGAGCTTGTGACATGACATGCTATTAGCAGATTTGAAAATATTTTCACTGAAATCGTAGACAAATACTATTAGCTAGCAAATATAAGGCAAGTGAAGCAAATTTCCACATTAAAGGAGGTTTTGATTTGAAACAAGAAAATTAGCACTTTGGCCATGACGATAAATCATTTTGCCATTTTTTTTCAAAATATTAAGAGAGAGATTAAAACATAGTGAGGAAAAAATAGAGTAAAGGATGGGTGTCGAGCCTCATTCGAAAAACCACCAATTTTAGAAATAACATAGGAAAATGTCTATGTCTACCAAGACGAGCGAGGAATCAAAAGCGAAGTGGATGTCGAATTAGGCATTTTCTCTTTTGACTCGTTGTCTGGTATGACTGGTGTCTCGATCATCTCTTCAAGCACAATATCACCTTCTTTGAACCAATTTTCGATTCTTTCCACTAGACCATTTTGCATCAAAAAAGACTGATATAAGTAAGGCAATGATTTTGTAAAAGCTTGATCGAACTTCTGCTTGTTCTGACCCTCCATCGGCACTAAAGCAAAAAATCGATGAGGTGTCATGATCACAAACTTGGATTTTTCTCTTTTGGTTGGAGAGGTTACAACTTTCTCATGTTTTCAAGGTTGGCTGAGATTATAACTTTCTCCACATTCAAATCTTCTTCGACTTCAACAATATTAATAGTCACCCCTCCATGATTCAACACGGGGTTACTACTGACATTAGGAGTGGCAGCCTGAAGATTGACGACCTTCTGATCTATCAAGTCTTGAATCTTATATTTCAAGTTGATACAATCCTCAGTAATATGCCCAGCACCTCCTGAATGGTAAGCGCTGTGAAGATCGGGTCTATAAAGCTTGGAGTTGAGATTGATATTTTTTGGATCAATTGTATGTATCAGGCCAGCTGATTTCAATCTTTCGAAAAGCTGTGTTCGGCTCTCAACCAAAGGAGTAAAAACTCTAGATGGTTTTTTCTCAAGATTTGGGTGAGGAGGATAGTAATTATTTCTTGGATGTGAAGGTCCTTGACGGTAGTTTGGAGGATTTTGGTGAGTTGGTGCTTGCGTTTGGAAATTTGGGTATTGTGGAGCTTGGTAATATGGATGGGTATTTTGGTAATTTGGATGTGGAGTTTGGTAAACAAGAGGTAAAACTTGGTAACTCGATGGTGGAGTTTGGTAATGAGGAGGTAGAATTTGGTAACTCGGTGGTGGAGTTTGGTAATTAGGAAGTAGAATTTGGTAACTCGGTGGTGGAGTTTGATAACCTGATTGGGTATAACAAGATGGATATGAACTTTGTGGAGCTCGAGGATAACCTTGTAAGGTGAGGATTTTCTGAAGTATCCTTTCCATCAGATGCGCAAGAAATAGAAAACACATCCTCTCTCTTCTTTTTCAGCATTCCTGAAGATTCAATTTGGGCGGCAACGCGAGAAATCTTTCCGATTTTAATCCCATCTTCGATAGCCTCACCTACCTTGACTATCTCCGCAAATTTTGCTCCAATAAGAAACATTATCCTGTCATAATACTCTGGCTCTTGAATGCGTATGAGCACTTCAACGATCTCCTTCTCAGACATAGAGGGTCGAACCCGGGCACCCTCTTTCCTCCACCTATACTCATATTCACGGTAGCTTTCAATGGATTTCCGCTTAATTATCTCCAAAGAATAGCAATCAGGAACGATCTCCACATTGTAGGTGAACCGTTCAACAAAATTCTTAGCTAGTGCATTCTAGCTAGACCATTGTTTTATCTCATGAGAGGTGAACCATTCCAACGCTTCTCCACTTAAACTTCGGCTAAAGAGCTGCATTAACAAGACTTCATTCCTGCCAACTCCTACGAGTTGGTCACAGTAGGCTCTCAGGTGCGCCAATGGATTTCATGTTCCTCCGAAAGTGTCAAATTTTGGCACTTTAAACCCTTCCGGGAGGTCCAGATTCGAAAGGATGCACAAATCCTCATAACTCAACCCATCAACTTCAGGAATATAACGCAACTCCTTCATGGCTTTTCTGATCTCTTCTTTCATATTCAGCTTGGCTGCCTCTTCCTTTGACCTCCACTCTCTCTCTCTCATGTTCTTCATAGTGATCAAACTCGGAACAGTTGGCATATGGTTCATTTGGAATTGGAATTTGAAAAGTAATATTTTGAGGCAATGGCGGAGTAATGGAGGGATTCTGGGTATTTTAAGTGACTTGGTAATTTTGGGGGAAAGTATGGGGTTGGTATGCTGATTTTGGTGATGGGGAAAGGTTTGGGGATTGTTAACATTTTGATTTTGAGGGAAAGGGCAAGCTTGCGGGTTGGCATTTTGATGAGAAGGGAAGATTTGGGGGTTGGTACTTTGAGGAGGAGGTGGCACTTGGTAAGAGACAGAGGCATGATGGGGATTTGGGGCAGTTAGGTCGATGGTTGAGGGATTCTGAGCAGGATTGGAGGGTGGGTTTTGGGCTTGTTCTGCGTTTGAAGGAGGAAAGTGAAGTGGAGGCCTTCCGTCTGCCGGAGGATTGAAAGCAAAAACCGGATTAGGCAGATCTTTCCTTCTCTGCATTTCGACCCTCCTCTCGGTAATCTGCTGCATCAACTTCATAATTAGTTCATTTTGATCAGCGGCGGCGGGCTAAGCCACGACAACATCAGTCAGGCTAATCTCGTCATTGTTATCACCCATTACTTCATTTTCTTTTTGTAAACTTGATCGGGAAGGAATCTTTGGGGGCCTTAGATCTTGTGAAATAAGGATGACCAGTCAGCTTATCAATGCAGATCAGTTATAAGTACCCTGACAAAGGAAAATAACTCAAAAGATAAACGTGTTAGTCTATGTAGATGATAAATAATACAAAATATCATACATATGACCACAAACACATAAGATTTGCTCCACTTGAAGATAAACTAGCCCACGTATTTAGAGAAATGACTGAATAGATAGGAATTTGTCTACTTGATTTTGAGCTTAGTGAATCAAAAACGTCAACTTGAGTCGAGACAAAGTCAATTGTCTCTTTCATTGTTATATTTCTGATTTTCGATTGATATGAAACTCTATTCTCCTTGCAAGAGTTGAAAAAGATAAAATTTCTCAAATGGAGACCGAGCTTTGAAAGGTTGCCTACGTATCTCACGAGGGAGAATTTAGGTCCTACGTAGTTCGACCAACTTGCCTACATATCTTCATTTTGTTGTGAAACTAAAGATTCGAAGAGTATTTGAACACACTTTTGATAGTGACCTGATATTTGTGCTTAAAGGGTTCTAGAAAATAATTCGAAGAGGAGTGAGCTAAAATATCTTCAAAATAAAGCAACATGTCCACACAAGCAGTTATAACACATAAGCAAATATTGCGCGTTCTAAATAAAAATGTGACCCTTTTGTGCCAAGGATAGGCCTAGCGATTCGAAGGATGTATAACGTCATTTGAAACATTTCATTGCCTCGAAACCCAAATTTATACAAATTTTACGAACAAAACTGAAAGGGGATACATAATAGGTAAAAGGGATACAAATTATCAATCCCACACAGGAGTACGATCCTAAACTATGCCTCCATGAAATGTCCTTTTTTTATTTCTTGTCTTCTCCGAATGTCGACACCTTTAAATGCAATAATGACTCATGAAGATCTTCATATAACTAAAGTAAGCTTATTAAAATAAACTCTCAACCCGAAGGGACAATGGTTTGGCCAACGACGTATACATCCTCCAAATTCAAACACATATGTATGATCATCCGTTTAGACCGTGGGCCATTTTGGACTCAATGTGGTCTTTCTAATGGGCCCAACACGCCTTGGGTGTTGGGTCTTCTTAGGCCAATGCGCTACTTATCGGGATTGGGTTTTGCTCTACACTAGTTCAACTAAGAGTGGGTTTTGTTTATAATGGATAGGTGACCCAAGCGGACTACTTGGGCTGGAACAATTAACGACCGTTGACTATCCAGTAGCCAACTACATTCGTCAGGGTGCCCCGAGAATAATTTGGTTAATGAACGACTGCGACCTGCATAATCGTCCTTTAAGTGAAAAATGAAATAAATGTTGTTTGACGGAGTATGTCATGCCATGAATGCAACACTTTAATATTGCGGAAAACTAAACAAATAAGCAAATAAACAACAAACATTTAGCGAAACAAATTAATTTTAAGGTTAGAACCCAATTCAATACCTAGTGGAGTCGTCATTCTGTTTTATTTTTAAAAAAAACGATTGATTTTAAAAGTCGTCACTTAATTTTTAAAGAAAAATTAAGAAAACTATTTTTTCAAGAGATTAAAACAGGAATCAGTTGAAAATAATTAGCATTTCGAAAGGGGTTTGAAAGCACTCGAAATACCCGCTAACACGCGATTATCCGGCAATTAACTATTTGGCTAAAATTTTAAAAGATAAGCATGCTTCGCTAGAAATCAATACTTAGACTTTAAACCAATTAAAAGGGGAAACAAGCAAATATTACTAAGTAAATATTTAAAGGTTTTTTTTTTTTTTAGAAATCAAATGGAAAAGCAAGTATACTTATTTTATTTTTTAGATCAAAGTATTATAAACGAATAATTCAAAATGGTTATCTTTAGGGAAATCGAATTAGAAAAACCTTAAAATTAATAAGGAAATAATAACAATTAAACAAATATAAAACAAATAAAATAAGAGAGAGTGAGAGATTTGGGCCCAAGTTTAATTATGTTCGTCTGGCCAGCACTTGGGCCTAATTTCTATTTTAGGGCCAATGGCCCAATGTTTAGTACTTGTCCTAAATGTGTGGGCTTTTGCCCAATTTCCTGTCTTAAACTAATCACATGAAAGATGACTTTCTTTGGGCTTTGGACCCATCTTCCACCTGTCCTAGGCTCTAGCAAGATAATAGTACTTAAAATAGAAGGGCTTAGGCACAACAAAATACAAAACCGAATTTCGGGGCCTTTAGGCCCATTTTCTCATTTTCGTAGTGTATACAATCTCGTATATCGGCTCCAAACGATTATACGTCAATCCCATTTCGCTCTTGAACACCGGAGGGCTAACTCGTTACTCGAAAATGCAAAGAGGCAATAGGAAGAGTCCAAATAGACTCGGCGAAGCATCACATGTAAAGAGAGTAGGAAAAAAAAATTAATATACACTCCCTCAAATGCCTTCCATAAATAATAAAGTAAAGCTACAAGGAATATAACCCAATGCACATGCCAGACAGCTTTAAAAAAATTCATCTTCCAATCGGCTCCCAAAAAAGACAAAAGTATGTTCATTCCAAAAATGTGGAGATCACGATAATATTAACAAATCACATACAGGAAACAAATACAAATAAAAAACTTTGATGCCTACTGCCTAGCATGCATACACTTTAACCAAAATTACTTGAATATTTAAATTCATGTGACATCCTAAGAAACGATAGCTTTGATAAGGAAAATGAGTTTAAAGCTTGAAATCTCAAACAGTGACACTGTACATGGTTGAATAAATTTCAAGAATGCAATGTAATTAGCTCACATAACCAACTAATCTACCAAGATTAAACTGAAGATAATCACCAACTAAAACAAGCATATTCCATCAGTGAGATCCAATTAACAGGGACAAATCGAGACCCACGATAGCATAACTACTCTAGTAGATGAGCCGACAGACAATCAATCTTAAACTATCACGTATAGGGATATATATATCGAAGGGGACGATAAGTACTTCGAACAAACATGAACCAAGACATGCCAAGAATGGAAGAGAAAGGAACAAAGTGGCAACCAAATGATTAGCAAATATAAACTCTAACGGAAAAAAAACAGCTCACACCATATTTCGGACTTAGCAAAATCTTAGGAAGCGCCATCAAAATGCAACAATTAGACATGAACCTCAAGCTATGCACAACAACAAAAATAAGCTCAACTCTGTCAAAACTTACCAACAACTGATCATTTTTATATGGTTCAGATCGACAAGAAAACAAGCAGGAAATATACACTTGATTAACACCACTGTCCAACAAAATGCTTGAACTTGTATACATGAAAAATACTTGACGACAAATAGAACACTAGAGACTTTCAACCATACTTCTATGGAACAATAGACGAGATTTCGACACAAACAGAGAATTTAGCTAAAAAAAACATCAATTTTATCCAATTATAACATGAAGAACACCAAGACATAATTGAGAAGAAGCAGAAACAGGAAGCGCAACAACTAAATGTCCAACGAAACAGAGTTTAAGGAAAGGTTTTTACCTCTTTTCGGTCAGCGAACCGGGAAAATGAGCTAAGCACAAAGAAGCTTCCACCACTATGAATCGATGCCGATGACTTTTGGCGAGCAAAAGACCGGAAACAAACCCAAAAGCTAGACTCCAAATTTGTATGGTTTAAGAAGACCGACTCTTGCCTAATTTCGACTTTTTGTGTTTCTATTTCGTATGTAACCAACGTATTTTCTTTGTATAGCCAACTGTATATTTATGAATTTTTGGTTTCTTAAGTCTCCGGTATTTAGCCTTTTTCCAACTTTTTTCCCCACTCTAAAATAATGAAGAAGATGGGGTTTATATAGGGGGCAAATACAACTGACTTTTGGGGGGAAATCGGATCAGATTCGGGTTCAATTTGAATTCGAAAATCAAATTCTTCTCCAAAAATAAGAATATTCCCAATTGATTCCACCAAATCCACAACAAATTACAACGGACAACTGATGGGAGGCGTCCGATTTTGATGCTAGGACGCATGAGGCGTTGAGATTGTGACATCTGGAGGATGAAGGACAAGTCTGGCATGAATTCGAGCTGGAATTGTACGAGATTCTCGTACGGAGAGGATAAGGGAAAGAGGGAGGAAGATGCGGGTCGGGTTCACTTTTTGGGCTGACGTTTGCTGGACTGCTTTTCGCGTCTGGATTTGCTGCGTTATTCTGCGTCTCGTTCTCTCAAGGAAGAAGATACGGGTGGGGGTCGTTTTGGTACTGCTGTTGGTGTACGTATGTTGCTGCTGGAATGGGTATGGGCTGATTTTGGTATGTTGTATTGTATTGTTGCTGGGTCTTTTGGTATTGGGCTGGGAATTGAGTATGTATTTGGCCCAATTTTAGTCTTAAACTTGACTGAAAAAAATGGGTTTAGGAGGAATAAAAAATGCAGCTAGAGTTGAGTTTAAGAAATAGCCATACGGATTGCGATTATAGCCATTCAAAATCACAAACGCAGCCGAATTGAAATCATTTAGTAAATTCAGCTAGTAATTAAATAAGATGAATTAATATAAATTAATTAATTAATGAGCTTCTTAATCTTAACGAAATAAAATAATCGATTTAATTATAAACTAATGATTTAAAAATGTAAACTATTATATAACTAAATTAATTTGTAAAATATTTAAACAAAACAAAATCTTTTTGAGATGATTTTCGAATATTTAAAAAATGTACTAATTATATATAAAACTATATAAGAAAACATATTTATCATTTAGAAATTATAAAAGCGACTAAAATTACTTGAAAAGTATTTCGAACGCTATAAAACTAATTATTTCAAATTGTTCGAAATTTAAGAAGCTCAGTGATTAATCTATATTGTTGAGGTCCAAAATTGGGTGTCAACAACAATTACATGGTGATATATATAGGCATTAAACTAATTTAAATAGGTGAATATGGATCGAGAGAGCTTATGAACAATATCAATCATGCGATTAGTGAACTAGATAAATTAATTAGTCAATTATTGTGAATAACTCAACTGAATTATTATCTACCATAACCATAGAACCCCGTATCTCATTAAGCTCTCGAGTTAATATCTCATATGGTCACTCGACTTTAAATAATTCACTTAGAAAGTCACTCAACTTTGAGTTGTTCACTTAAAAAGTCACTCAACTTTGTTTTATATCTCAAAAGTCACTCAACTATTAGTGTTTCACTTAGAAAGTCACTCAATTATTTATATTTCACTTAGAAAGTCACTCAATCAATTTAAATAATTTTTCATTAAATTTTGTAAAAGTACAAAAAATAATTGAACTATTTTAAAAAAATAAAAAAAATGCTTATTTAATTATTTTATTGAATTTTGTTGAAATATAGTTTTTGTTTTTACCTTTTCTTAAAAAAAACAGTAGAAAATTGCTACTGTCCATTTTTTTTCTTACTTCTTATCAATTCCAACCTTTCTTTATGATAATTTTTTAACAATTTAATTCTAGTTTTACAACTACTAGAACCGAATTTATTTTTTTTTGGGGGGAGGGGGGGAGGTCAATTGCTACTATACGTTTTCTTAGAAAAATTATAATTAAATAATTGGAGCGGATCAATAAGATAATTAAAATAGATATTTTATTATTTTTTTAAAAATAGTTAAAAATAAAATTTAATGAAAAAATTATTTAAATTGATTGAGTGACTTTCTAAGTAAAATATAAATAGTTGAATGACTTTTGAGTTATAAAACAAAGTTGAGTGACTTTCTAAGTAAATAACTCAAAATTGAGTGACTTTCTAAGTGAACTATTCAAAGTTGAGTGACCATCTGAGACATTAACTCTTAATCTCTCCTTGTGTTCTTTACTTGTTTGTTTATTTAATAGGAGTCCGGAGCCAAAAGGGCAAAAAAAAATGTCAAAATTTTCAGAAGGGCACAACAATTTTTTTTAAAACCAAAAGGGCAAAATCGCTCCTGACAAAGCGATTTCCTCTGACACAATGACGAAAGATCGCTGCAAGGCGATTTTGTAGAAAAAAAAATGTTTTACGAAAAATCGTTGCCTTTTGGCTCCGGACTCTATTTAATAGTGTCAGTTTTAGTATTAGTTATTTATAATCACCTCTTAGAATTTCTTCAATAAATCATGTATGCTTATGTGCGTTATGATCTGACCATACCACATGTACTTAGATCGAAGAGATAATCATATAGGTGTACTAGGGGTGTTAAATGGATGGGTGGAGTTGAAATCGAAGATATTAATTAAATGGGATTGAAATAGAAATTTGGTTGGATTCTGACCCGTTCAAGTTTATTTTGGATTCAAATGAGCTAAAAATTGGTTGGATCCTGACCCGCTTAATCTCCAAAAATTTAACATATTGTTATTTAAGTTTGGGAAAATACATAAAAACTCTCTTAAACTTGGCAGGAAAACTTACTTTAGTACTTTAACTATACAGATGTTTATTTACCCCCCCTAATCTCATTTAAAGTGAATAAATACCACCCTAAGAATACAAAACCAGTCTCACAATGGCAAGTATATTACACACGCGCCAAGTCATTGCCATATCAACACCACATCATTGCCACATCAGAACCATGTTGGAAATCAGTTTTAAAATATATTTTTTTCCTTCCCTTCTTCCTCTCTCTCCCATGTCAGAAATCAATTTTTAAAATTTAATTTTTTTTCCCTTCTCTCTCCAATGGATGCACTACCTTCCATCTCCATTAGTGTTTTCTCAGTTCTTGCTTGATTATCATTAATTTTCACTAATGGCTCCTCTATTTTCAACCTCAATATCTTCTAACAATTTCACCAATTTCTTTTGAGAAAACTTTCATACATTTTCTATCAATATCCATTGATGTGAGATTGCAACAAATATGGACCTACATTGAATTTTTTATCGATTTATTGCTCTCTTTGGTATTTGAGGACAAATAAATCAACTGAAAATGTAGATGAATTCAACCCTTTAGTAAAAAAAAATAAAAAAAATCCTTTCCAATATTCCATCTTCAAAAACCCTTATTTTTTCATGACATACAACAATCATAATTTTTGAAATCATAAAAATGTGTTAAAGAAATTTTCTTTTATTCGACAGAAATCTCAAGTTTGATCAGAACAAAGTTTAATGATTTTTCTCTCTTTTGTAGATCTAAAAAAAAAAAAAAAAGAGATGAAGATTAAGATGCAAGTGAGGTAGGGTACAATGGGGGTGTTCGAAGAAGGAGAAAGGGGGCAAGATAAGGGGTTCAAAATAAGTGAAAAGGGCTAGGGAGTTTTGCAGAAGAAGAAAAAGGGGATTCGGGGGTGGGTGGGTTTGGAGAAGATGAAAGTAGGGATGGGTGATTTTTTATTTTTTTAATTATATAATACATATATTAGTGGGACCAATTCTATAATCAAAAAGAAAGACGCGCTTGACTATTTTCTTTATGCCACATCAGCATTAAGGGGGTATTTATTCACTTTAAATGAGATTAGGGGATAAATAAACATCCGTATAGTTAAAGTACTAAAGTAAGTTTTCCTGCCAAGTTCAAGGGGGGTTTTATGTATTTTCCCTTTAAGTTTTATAACCATAATTTCAATTTCAACTCAATAATTTTTTTAAAAAAAAGTACTAATGGATAGATAAATTCTATAAGATATAAAATAGATAACGATTTGTACCTTCAATATATGAACATACATTACATCAATGCGAATAAAAAGTTTCAAAACGGGTTGAAATTGGAGATTAAATTGGATTCAATTGAAGATTCTTTTAAAATGGGTTAAGGTTTGAATGAATTTAGATTAAACCCGACCCATAAAATTCTAAATAAATTAGACGAGTTACCTATATTTGAACTTATTTTGACACCTCTAATTTGTACATCTTCTAAACGCTAGCGAAGCTGTTAGTTAGCGAAATATGAGCGTTTTATTTTACAAGTGGCAACCTTGATCTGACAAGCTACTTAGATATGACCATAGATCAATTACATTTTTTAAAAGCTAGCTAGATGAATAATTTGGCCAATTGTCAATGTCGTTATCTTAAAACTTGCAAAGTTTTGACTCTATTTTCCTTCGCAAACCATTCTTACATCAATATATGGAAGAGATTTCAAATTAGGTACACCTAAGCAAAAATATAATAAAATATGGAGATCTCAAATTATGTATACATAGACAAAAGAAAAAAGTCCTCTGTCTAGTTTTTATAATTTACTATTTTTAAGTCAATCAAAAAAAGAATGACACATTTTTATATTAACTAATAATTTAATTTTAAAATGTTCATTTTACCTTTAATGAAATAATTTTTAGTCATATAAATATTTATTACTTATTTTAAATCACAAATTTCAAAAGTATTTTTTTTCTTTCTTAAACTTTGTGTCAAGTCAAACCAACTCATATAAAAGAAGATCGGAGGAGTAGTATATAATAAAATGTGGAGATCTCAAATTATATATACATAGACAAAATACAGAAATAGTAGTATATAATTAAAAAAATGTGGAGACTTCGAATTATGTATACATAGAAAAAAGAAAAAAGTAGAGTATAATAAAAGATGATTCATTCTAAATTCGATGACTCTCAATCTTGAATTCACCTTTCTGAATTTTGAATCCTGGATTCACTATTGACTTTCTACCTTTTGAAATTCTTACTCTAGAAAAAGATTTTGACTTGTATATACCACATGGTGGCTAATCATCACTCCAACCATGCATGTAAGAGCTAGATTTTTATTACAAGATGAATATTCCCGCAATTATTATACATACGTAGAAAAATAATTTCAGCAAGAGTAAAACTCGATGAGCTCATCCAATGAGTCGGGTTGTGGATCAGCATTTTCGAGCATCCAAAGCAAATGTTGGAAGAGAACAACTTCACATGTGATGGCAATGGAACTATCTGAATCTCCTGACTTTTCGACAAGCTCTTTGAAGAGTGGATGACAGACAACGTTCGATCTGACTAAGTATCGACGACGTGACTTACCAACGTAGACTGGATGTAGGTCCTTGTTAGAACAATACGAATCGTGGTCGGAGCATGAATAGGTATGGCCTAGTTTGAAAGATTTCATTTTTTTAAATACTGATTTGAACTTTTTGAGTCCTTTGGCCATGCTTAGAATTAATTTTGTGGAGTTTTATGAAGAGAAAGAAATAAGAATAGGTGTTTGAGAGAAAGAGATAGGAAGGTTCGTATATATAATGGGCAGCCGTTACACATTTAATTAAATAGAATAAACACTTGGCGGGCCACGTGAACAAACTGGGGCTTTGGATCTATTTGAAGATATTTCTTTCTTTTATTTAGGTGTATCAGATTTAAAAAAAAATGTTATTGATTTATTGAAAAAAGAAATTATCTCGTTATTGGTTTGGTTTTTGATTTTTTCATATTAGGTTATTGAATAAATCAATAATTCATTAAGGTCCCGTTTGGTCATGTCTTATGGAATCATGAGATGAAATTAAAGTTTTGTTTGGACATGCGATATGGAATTTTTGTGTTGTATATTTTCTCATAAACATAAGAATCACATAAGTTGTAAAACTATTAAAATAACCCCAATTATTTATTCAATCTTATCAAATAAACAAAAAATTATAAAATTGCATAATTCCAACCTAACTTTCATATCAATTTATTAGAGTAAATGAAGAAAAGACCTTTCACTCCATATTCAAATAGATATAACTATAATTGTAAAAAATACAAAAACGGTAGAAGAAATAAATTAAGTGTTGGAGTAAATGAACAGAACAAATTTATTACTCAATAATCGATTGTTGTGAGTTAAAGTGACTATATGTTGGTGAGAATAATAAATTTTATGTCGGTGAGAATAATAAATTTTAAAAAGTAATGATGTGATTATAAATTTTATTTACATATGAAATAAATGGTTAGTAGATATAAATGTGGGGTTGTTTTAATAAAATATAAACTCGTGGATCAATTTTTGTATTAAAATATCTCAAATCATGATATGGAATTTCCATATAATTCCATATCATGATTTTTGGAGAATATAGAATCACATCTCATGATATGGAATCATGAAATGAAATAAACGTAAAATCGCATGTCTAAACGCTGATTCTATCTCACGATATCATATCGTGATATGGTATCGCATGGCCAAACGCCTACTAAGTATGTAGTAATGTACTACTTTATCACTACATAAATATTAAATAATAATTTGATACATTATTGATTATTACCTTTGGGTTTTAGCCTTTAAGTCACATTATTGTCTTTATTCATTCATTTGAGTTGCACTTGTATGGATCTTTTATGTTAGTTATTAGTATATCTATTTTATGAGTATTAGATAAAATTACATTATTATTTTGTTGCGCTAAATTGTTGGAGAAGTCATATATTTATTTTAAGAGAAATTTCGTATTGGTTAAATAAAAAATTAAATCGTTAACTACTAAAAATTGATTAAAAATATCTTATTGATTTAACATATTTAAAAACAAAAAACCAATAAACCGAATTAATAAACTGAACGGATCAATACGCGTCCCAGTTTTATTTACTTTAGTCATTTTCTTATTATTTGCTGTCAATTCAATCACTTCACAATTGGTATCCAAGTTGTAAGATAATGATTGCAATCATTCACCGATTTTTACAGCCGGTTCAACCCTCTTTACTTTACTCCCTTTGTTTCAATTTATTTATTCTGATTTGAATTGATATATAGTTTAAAATAAAAATAAAACACTTTTAGTTCTAATGATTTAAATTGAAAATCTATCTATATATAAAAGGAGAAGAAAAAATGACATATGTCAATACCATAAATTTTCAAAATTTTGAATAATTAATAATCAATAATTAAATAAATAAATATAGACACATGTCAACACCACAAATTTTAAAAAAATTTAAAGTTTAACTAATTTTAAATAATCAATAATTAATTAAATAAATATAGACACATGTCAATATTTACAATTAGACCCATTTATTAGACCAAATTAATTCTACTGTAGTTACACAAAATTTTAAATAAACAATAATAAATTAGTATTAAATAATGTTAATTAATTAATAATTAATTAAATATATAGACACATGTCAATACTTATATTTAGACCCATTTAATTCTACGGTAACTAAATATAATTTTAAATAATCAATAATAAATCTATTTTCTATTTATCCATTTTTATATATAATAAAGGAGAAGAAAAAGTGCCACGTGTCATCACCATAATTTTGAAAAATAAATTTAAAATATAAAAATAAGTAAAATTTAAAATGTTTTGAAAAAAAATTACAACTACGGTTTTTGTTCAAAATAGTTACCACACTTTTTACATTTTAAGAAGTCAAATAAAAAATAGAAAAAGAAAAATAAGAAAAGAGGACGGTTGAAACCAATTATCCCGTTTTCTTCCACTTTTTTTAAAATTTTAAAAATGCAGTTTTTTTAACATAAGAGTTTTCAATTTTGAAAAAACTTTACAAAAATTCAAAAAAAAAAAAATTAAAAATTTGAATTTAAAAAAATAACTAACCTTATCATTTGAAAACACCATCTTAAAACTACTACTCCATACCCTCTGAAAACTATTTCTTTAAATTCGTATTCAAACAAATGTATCAACATTAAAATTAACAAAATCGCAATATCTTTTATCTCTTCTCTAACACAAAATATAACAATTTTGGTAAGCAAGAAGAAGAAGAAATGTACGACATATGGTGAAAGAAGTTTATGGTAGTGAACCATTCTATTTTTTTCTTATGACTTTTTACATTTTCACTCTCATGTACGTAATCTTTTCATTATCCATTATTTGTTAGTTGGATGGGCTTATTTATCCTTATTATGATAGTGATTTAAAGGCAAAAAATGTGGAGCAACAAAGCCTAGAGGAATTTTATTGAAGTTCAGAGTTTGATTCGAGTACGATATAAAAATCTGCTAAGTTACATGGTTATTGTGTTGAAGGTTAGGTACATCTAATTGTATGTGATTATATGCACGGGCAACATTCTACTAAAAGCCTTAGACTTTTAAGCGTCAATTGAACATTGCAGTTGTGTTTGCTGAGGGAATATTACTATAGAATTAAACATCATTTGATTATGTCAAGAGGTTTATACTTTATCATTACTATGATGTTCATGGGAAAGTACATTTGGTGTTAATTTACAGTTAATTATTCTACTTCAAAGGAGTGTGAATGTATTTAATTTACAAACGAATTAATTAATTTGAATTAATTATTAATTAATAAATTAAAATACTAAATAAAAGAATAATAAGTAACACATTAAATATTTAAATATTGCTTCTTTTTCCTTTAATAACTTTCTTTAATAAGAGAACGGAGGATGCAAAACATAAACAATTCCCACTTTAGTGCTTTAAACTGTTTTAATTTTTTGATAGTATTATCAATGTAGTTAATTTAGCATACAAATTAAAAGAAAAAAAATATTCATTTTTTACTTTTTCACTAATCATTAGCAAAATAGGATTAATTACTCTTAATATTATTCTAAATATTTATATCTTTAACATTAAAAATAAAAAGTTACCGTGAAAAAATTATAACCAATTTAAATTTTTACATATTTTAACATTCAATTTATTTATTTTTAAAAAAAAGTTCTACTATCTAAATTAATACCCCCACAAATCCTCACCCACGTCCCCATTACCTCAGATATAGGTGAGATATAGATCTAAAAATTAACAACTCAAAACATTTACATGAAGCCAAATAATTAGAGAAGATGGTTAAAAATTGTCAAATGGCTTCTTTTGAAATGCAAATCACTTGTTTAGTTATGAGTGTTTCGAAATATTGCACTATTTTTTCTTTTTTATATTTAAACATAATAATAAAAATTCAATAATATTTTAAATAAATTATTTTAAATAAATTTTAATAAAAAATTGATATTACTATATATAATAGGAGAAGTAAAAAGCCTAAAATTCCTCAACCACCTTCTTAACTTCTCTATATAATAATAATATAAAAACATAAATTTAAAAGAATAAGATATATTCAAATTTTAAAAAATTCCTTGTGTAAAAGGATCATAAATTATTTTCTTCATTATTATTGATAGAACATTAGAAGATTTATTATGTGTGCTCAGGATCTCTACATTAATAAAGTTGTAGTAAGTATTATTTTTCTATGATTAACCAAAACTAATAATAAAAAGAAAATAATAACTAGAGATTAAACATAGTATTAAAATAATAAGTATAAGTACCAAAAATAATGATAAACCTTATAATAGTCATAAAAGTAATTTACCCATTATTTATTATATTAGAATACTAAAAAGTTGGTAAGTTTCTCGACATCTAATCACTGATAAAGATATAAACTATTATTTTCTTCTATGAAAAATTACAAATCTGAATTAATAATTTAAAGATATTAATTCACTATTTATATTTAATTAATTTAATGATTAATAAGAAATTTATATAAATTAATTTTATGTGTTGAATTTTGTGTACATGTTTGTATTGTTATTAAATTATATTTTATATCCACTGTATTTTAAATTATAATTTTACACAAATTTAAGACTTTAAAAAATATTTGAACTTTTATGAATTCGAAAAAATCATATGTAAAATGAATCAACATGTCATTTAACCTTATGATATTTAATATTTAATGTGGAAAGTAAGAATTGATAAATTGTTAACATGGAGAAAAAGTTAATTTATTAATACATCATAAAAGTAATAAAGGACAAATATGTAAAGATATTTGAAATATTTGATATTTTATGAAATAAAATAATTATAAATTTTTCCGCCCAACGCGCGGTACGTATACTAGTATGTTAAAAAATCAAAATAATTTTTAAATTTTGTGATTTTAAATATGTCATGTGAAAAATTTAAATCAAAGTGGACAGAGATTTTGACTCTTGGTCTCTGTTTGCTTTAAGATTGGTTAATTTTGAGGTAATGAGTTGATTTTGATTTCTTTGATAGGTGGATAAAGCGAATTTCTCTTTACTGGTGAAAGTGGAGTGCTTGTCGCAATTTATCGAATCCTTAACCTAACTGTGTTAATGTCTATTTGAAAGTTTAATCTCCAATTCTAGTGTTTATGCTAATAATAAGGATATAAGAACCTTGAAAATTGAAATGTTTGTGATTGTATCTTTGAAGTGAATAGAATCGATTAAGAATAATTTTAAAATTTAAATGGAAAAATTTATAATATGAGTTTTTTGGAAATTATATTTACACTCCAAAGCTAGCTTAGAGGGAGAAAAATTATTCAAATCTAATAAAGATATTATCTATCTCATTAACCACATCGATGCGACTTTTTTATTTCATTCTTCAACAAGGTCACACCACATTACGTGTTTTTTTTTCTTCTTTTGATTTTTTTTAGGGGGCAATGCAAACTGAACTTACTTGTAATGGTGTATAAGATAACAATACTAATACACTATATATTTTGATGGTTATTATGCTACTTCTTGTTTATTGATTTGTCTGTGTCTAACCATATTAGAAAATGTCTCATTTTGTGAAGTAACTGCATTTTTATCCATATTAGAAACTGTATCATTTTAAATCATCCATAAATTTTATTGCTTTGGGACCCATGTCGACTACTTTTTATATTTTTATTAACAAAGATTAAGAACTTTTTGGTTACATGCAATGTTTGAGAATTTTCATTTTTGTATTTGATAAGAAAATTTGTTGCTGAAAGCGACAGACATGCATGTGCAGCTGCACAGAAGTTGAGCCAAATTGTTCATCTACATTTGTAAAAAAATCTAAATTAAGTTCTTAAAATATTGAGGATGGTTGAGGAATTGATTAAAAATTAATTCTTCTTTCTTGAGCCAAATTGTTCATCTACATTTGTTTTTTTTTAAAAAAAAAAAAATCTAAATTAAGTTCTTAAAATATTGAGGATGGTTGAGGAATTGATTAAAAATTAATTCGTCTTGAAAGAACTAGACTTTGTTGCTCTTGTAGTGGCTTGGTTAGTTATAATAACGACAAAAAGAGGAAGTATAGTATACCTATGATCAATCCCTGAAATTAAAATTAATCAACTTTGTTAACAAATGATGTGTTTGTTAATTATGTGTTGAATATTTTCTTGTATATTTAGGAATTCTATTGGTTTTTAGGAAACCTATTGTTTTAATAGATTTGAGAAATTTACTTATGGGATTTCGAAAAATAAAAATGTAGTGCTTAGAATTTGAATATGGAACCTAAACGTAAATGTTGAACTCTCTAAATCACTGAGTCAACCCTTGTTCTGTGTTTAGTGGATTCACAATTTATATATATACTTTTAAAAAATATCTTATATATACAATGTAATTTTTTGACAATGGGGTTTGAGTAAACATCCTCCCTACCCCCTAAGTTTGTCCCTGGTTGTAATTGGGGATTCATTAATGTAACGACTTGCTTCATCGTATTTCAATAACATCTCGTGTGGGATCTCAATTTTTTTAAAATACGCTACCAAATTGAAGTGGGGTGACACGATAAAAAAATTGAAATTTGAATTTGATCCGGGTTGACATCACCCTTCTATAGCGGAAATTTTCTCCCTATGGAGCTATCGTTGTGAAGGCTGCCTTGCCGCTATAGAGGGATTGACGGGACCAAAACCTAGACAACACAAATTTTATAATTTTACTCCTCCTGTTCAGGTTGAAAAGGGACGATGATTATTCCAAAAAAAAAATATTACCCTAGGCTGCTCCAAGTTTGGGACCAATGGAGAGGAAGGATTTCAGCGCGAATGGGATGAAACCCCATGGATTTCAAGTCTATTTCCGTCATGATTAGCCCCCACTGAGCCAAAGGTTCATGTTCAAATTTCTTCAGCAGTTTCTTGGTGTCAAGGGACCTAGACTTAATTGGATAGTTAGACATGTTCTTGAATGCATAATATATATATATATATATATATATATATATATATATATATATAGATTGACAAGAGATTTCATGCTTAGCCCTTCGGGCACGGAGTCTAGAAACCCTTCGAGCACGTAGTCTAGGTTTCTAAAACATGTTTATTATTGTTATTTAGGGGTAAGGAACAAATGTTGCAGGTAGTGTTGACTCTATTATTGGCGGTGGATGTTACTTTATGATTGTAAATTTGAGGTGGGTTCAGGCTTGGTAACGGTAGGTGATGATTGAGTTGTTTCTACATTTTACGTTATGTATGCATGTTAACTATTTCACTAGTATGAATTGTACAATACCTGGTTAGGGAGTAAAAAGTGAATGTGACATGATATCTTGTTGTCAATCTCATACAATGAACTTATCTTCATTGTTTGTGGTCTTACAAGTGTAGGTGTGTTCCTTATGGTTGTGATTGTGTAATGTTCATGATTCTCGGTTGACTCGGATACCGCGTTTGATATATGTTAATTATTTTTATGTGTGTCAGTTCTATGAGTGAATCAAATTTATTCATTATGATGTATCCATCACATGTTGGTCGATGAGTAGCATAATTGTTGTTTTTAAATGTTAGGATGGTCCTTGTGTAGATCAAAATTGTATGTCTAACACCACATATGATATATTAGGAAAACTTGGGTAGTCCGAATCACATGAAAGGTGTGTGGAATCATGTATGGTTTAGGTCATGGGGATTAAGTAAATGTTTTACGGGCGGCCCAGTATTGGCCAAAGGCCCGAGTGTTGGTAGAGGATTTTAGAAGAGGTGGCAGATCGATTAACAGAGATAGTTTGTAGATTTGAATTTAGGAAATGGAATTAATGAGCTAATTCTAGTGTTTAGTGGAATAGGCATGTTTGAAAAGTCTCCAGTTAAATAAAGGGGATAGGTTATGACAAGATAAGAGGGTGGAATGACTTCAAATTGTGGAGTTGACAGCGAAATGAGGTATTGAGACTTTGAATGGAGTGTAAGAGTTCAGAGGTAGTATTACTTTGTAGTAAGGAGGTGTTTAAAGGATTTGGGGTTATATAACTTCAAGTTATATGTTTCTTCTGAATATTTACATAATATTATGTGGTGGATTTGGGTCGATCGATGATGTCTACCAATACATGTTTGTTCTAATACTACTCTCGTTATGACACTTGGCATAGTGTGATTGCAGGATCAGTGATGTTTCTTATGTGCAAACAATGATGATCTGTGGCAACTTCTACTCCTTTCTTCCATACAGTGGGAGTTGTGTCTTATTTTCAAATATTTTGTTCTCTTAAAAGTTCTTGTACCTATTTCGACTAGTTGCTTGGGAGAGTTGAGTGTATTTTACAATTTTTTTTTAGTTAAAACAAGGTTGAGAGCAACATTTTTATTTAAATAAGGTGATATATTGATATTTTGTTTATTCTGTATTATCAATTTAAAATCGATTGATAGCTATTCTCCTATCTAGGTGCTAGAGTAGGTGCCCGCATGATTCGGTTATCTGGATCATGACAATTTGATATCAGAGCCTATGTTATTGTTCTCCTAATACAAGAGCAAATGTCAAACAGTCACGAGGATTGGTGTATTGACGTTCACATTTAATCATTAGGGAGCTTTGAAGCATTATAGAAAATCGTTCCACTTCTTCACTCCTTTCATGTAGTCTGTTGCTTATTTTTATGGGTTGCGTTCAATTGGTATCTCTGAATTTCAATTGGTATCTCAACAAAGTGAATTGAATGTCATTGTCCCGACTGAAATGACACAAGCAAGAAATGTTTGAACCGGAAAGGTTCCAATTGGTATCTTGCCTTAGAGGCTATGTAAATGCATGGATGATCGGCTAATAATCATCCATAATGCGAATAAAAGGTAATGAACATGATTTAATTTAGTGAAAAACCTTGAGATTGTGACTATGTGCATTGCTTTGCTTGAATGACTGCCGATGTGTGAGATATAATTGCTTGTATTACTGAGAAATTGTAGTCTGGAAAAGTCATAACTTGGTTAGGTGTGATGGAATGATGATAAATTGCTCTATGGTTTAAATAATACTTTGTTTTAAAAATTTTGGCCATATATTTATCATTGATAAGGGAACAAAGTGAATTGTGCTTGTTGAGAAACTCCGATTTTGTGTCAGTCAGTCTTGGTTGGGAACCATGGGGAAAGGGCTATTCTTATATGATAGTGGAATATGATGCGATGAACAATTTTCTGATATGCTACATGACTGATTTTATGTTAAGTTGGTGCGAAATTCTTAATTATGCATTGTTGGGGATTAGTCTTGGGGTTATATTTGAGACTATAATGTGATTTTAAGAGTTAACATTGATAACTTGAATTGGGGAATGGGGGAACTTTCCAGAAAAAAATCAATTTCTGGATTGATCCCGTCAAGGCCGCCATAGCAAGGCTGACCCATACGGCGATCCCGCTATGGCATAAATTTTTCATCTATAGTGGGGAGGGCAAGATAGAATTCCTGCCCTGTTTTCCCTGTATTGTTTTTCATTCCAGGAGTGTTTCAAATCACTAATATAGTTGGGAACTACTGTGGAATTAATACAAATCTATTAAAACACAAATTTAGCATGCATTTACTATAAGAGAGTTAAAAATCAGCATCCATGTGCAACACATAAAGGGGAAAAGAAAGGAAATAGATGTCTAGTATATACCCCAAATGGGAAAAAACCAAGCAATTCTTAATTATGATAAATAGGTGGTTCCTAGCCGAAAGCCTTGGCACCATTAGGAGTTGCAGGGGTAGGGCAGGTTCCTCTGTTTCTGCGTCACTTAGAAAGGGGAACTCCTATAAGTCCTCTGATGTAAGCTAATGGAGCTCCTGCACAGGGGTGACAGACGTGAACATGGCTTTAATGGTCTTCTAAATCCATTCAAGCATGTGATCCCCCGAGAGTACCTCTTCTCCCTCTCCTCATCAAGCTCTCTGTGAAGTGTTGCATAGTCCTAAACAAAGAGAAGCGGGGTTGTGACTCCGTCAGGGGCGGCCTCCATAAACTTCTTATATGTGGCGAAGTCGTCCTCCATACAAATACAAGTAATTGAAGGCTGGGATTGGTAAGGATGGGCAGGGCCGGCATCCTCATCATCATATAACTCCTCTGCCTCCAAGATACTTTCTGCTTTGCCTGCCCTTTTTTTTTTCCTTTGAACCAACCACCTTCACCCAGAGAAACCTAAAAGGGTGATCCATTCCTAACTCCATGTCAGTAAATGCACCCCAACCTACTTGCATAGTGCTAAAACTAGACCCGTGAGAAAATGGGTCTTCTTGTTGCTTCGGTAAAAGTCCTTTCTTTCCAACATGATCTGAGCCCCATTCAGCTTAATTCCCCATATGGTGCAATCCACCACCAAAGCTCGAGGGTAGGTCACATTAGTGAGGTTTCTAGATAGACAGATCCTTCGAGATACCAAGTTCAACTGTAACACCCCTCAAAATGAAGTAGGATAAAGTAGAACCTCACATGGGTCCTATGCATTAATAACTTGTTAAAATAATGAAGAATAACCTTTTTAGTCGGTTTTAAAGAGTTTGGAAGTCAAACGTCAAGAGACGACCAAGACGTTCGGAAACTAGTCTTTTACGTGTTGGTGTGTTCTAGTATGTTGTTCACGTTTTTATGTGTTGTATGGAGTCTAAAATCAGTGGAGGTGACCCTAGTGTTTTAATAAATGTTTTTAGGGTCAAAACGTTCGGGTACAACTCCCCGGGACCACCCTAAGGGTCCCCGAGGATGACCCCAACCCTTGGCCAAGCAAGCTGCCAAGGCAGCTTGAAGTTGTTCTTGGAGGGAGTGGCTCCGCGTCGCGGACTTGCTCCACCAAGGGCCAAAAATTGGCACCGCGGACTCTACTGTCTCGAAATTTAATTTTTAGAAACTTGTGGGAACACCTCCGCGTCGCGAACTTGTTTCCCGACGAAATCTGCGAAAATAAAACTCAAGTTGGACTTGTTTAAAAAGGTCCAACTAAGTGAGGGGTAGTTTGGGTAATTTGGGTTATTATTATTTTAAGTGTTTTTAAGTATTTTAAAGGTATTAAAACATTTAAGAGGTGTTTTTGAATTCATTCTTCCAAATCAAAACCTCAAAGTTCTTTCTCTCTCTAAAGTTCTCTCTAGTTCAAGGAAGAAGAAGGTGGAGAGCTAGGGTTTCAATTGAGGGTTCCCTTCCACCAAATTTCGTTGAGATTTCATCAATTGAGGTATGGTTGCTCTTCATCTAGGAATCATCTTCATCCTAGAGTCAATTTCAAAGGATTTTACCATGTTTTCAAAAAGTGACTAAAAGCTTGTTTTTGAATTCTATCAAGGGTTCTTGCATGAAAATGATTTGAAACGTTTGGGTATGGATTAATTGATGTTTGTTTGTGGTTTTTGAATGAAATACTCCATGAACCCTTGTCTTCTACAAAACCCTAAAATTTGCTATGAAGTGGGTCTATTTCTATAAATTCAAAGTTGATGGAATTTGTAAAGTGAGTGGTATTGATATCTCTTGTGTTGTTTAATGTTTATTTATGATTAATTGTTGATAATGGATGAATTAAGGGTGATAAGCCTTATGGGTGAAGTATTGGTGATTTTGGCTATGGCTTTGGATTATGGTAAGAAGGCTTGAACTCTCTTTATTGAGTTGATTGTTGTTGGTAGATTGAATACACCTTTGGTGGAAGTGTTATATATTATTCTTGTGTGGTATTATTGTGAATTGTAGCCATGAAGGCATTGGTGAAATTGTTGTATAATGTTGGAATATTGTATTATTGTGAATTGAGGCCATGAAGAGCATTATATGAGTGTTATTATATTGTTGTGTTATTATACACATATGCGGCTATATGTAAAGTCCTATATGAAGCTATATGTAAAGTCCTATATGAAGTTATATGTAAAGTTTGTGTGAAGCTATAATGTTAAGATGTTCTAATGGTATTAATGTGATATTGTATAAAGTGTTATTATGCTAATGTTAAGGCATGTTTCTCTTGAAATGGTGATATGTGGTGATGATGGACTATGATGAGTCTCTATAAGATGATGTTGTAGCTCATATGCTAGACTTGAGTATCTTGTCTTGTGTCATGAAAGCTTGATTATGTATACGAGTATATGAATGTTTGGTTGGGCTATGACTTAGTAATGGAGCTCTTCCTATAAATGCTAAAAGAGGAATTTTAGGCCAAGACTTGAATTGGTAATACTTAAGCATAGTGCCTTTTCATGAGTCTAGCTTTTCTAAGTAAATGTATAACCTTGAAGGATGGACCTTAGGGTGATGTTCACTCCTTGAATGAAATGATATACTTAGAGATGGATGGAGCCGGAACGGCATGAGAATCCTTATCTAAGAAAGTCAAATGAGCTATCCTTATGAACCTAGATTGGCTATGACTAAGAAATGGGGCCTCTTTTGGGAAGAGGTACTATGAGTTGGTTAAACTAGAAAAAGAACCCTCTCTAGTACATATGTTATTGAATACTCTATGGAAACCAAGGCTAACCACCGAGTGGATGTGGTTAGGATGGTGGCCTAGTTGAGCATGAGATTAGGCACAATGAACATCCTTGGACATCTCTTAAACCATGTGCCAACATGGGTTGCTTTTAGTTCTACCCTTGGCAAGTAGAACAACCTCCACGGAGTAGGATAGACTCCGGATTCCATACCTTGCTAGTATGGTCTATGTCGGTTAAGGCCCATTTCCATCATATGGGATGTGCACTCTAATATTGGATAGGTTCTACGCACCAATAGTTATTTCTAGGAACCTAATGTAACATCTCGCCATTTGAAATAACTTGGAAGAATCTAATAATTGGAAATAGTCATTTTTGGAAATAATGAAGAATTTGGAAATTTGTTTAAGTTAGGAAAATTGAGTTTTTGGTCAACTTCAAATGGCCATAACTCATATCTCAGAATAATTTAGGTGTACTTTTAAATATGGTTGGAAAGCTCTTGGAATAATCTTTCCAACGCCGCTGAGTTTGCGTGATTTCAAGTTCGTATGAGTGAGTTATGCTCTTTGGAAGTTGGGTTGTTCAAATAAGGAAATGTCCAATCCGAATTCTTGAAGGGTATTTCAGTCCTTTCCTTATCCAATTAATTAAATTCGTTTTAATGAATTAATTAAGGGTCTAAATTGAACTTGGTCAGTTTTACACTTTTGGAAAAGAGTTGGGGTTTTAGAGAAGAGGAAAGAAGAGGAGAAAAGAGAAGGAGAAGCAAGGAAATCGTCAAGTTCGTCAAGTTTAGCTTGTGGATTTCGTCGGGGGTGATCCCTACAAGGTATGTGAGATCACACAGCGTTGTGTTAGTTCACCCACGCGCCAAGCATGTTTAATTCAGCGTATTTTCATCCTAAAAAGATTGAGAATTTGATGTTCTTGATAGATGTTCTTGAATTGATTTCGTTCTTGAGTATGAGTTGAGATTAAGGAGTTTCTTGATATTAAAGTGTTGATTCCTTGAGTTGTATGAGTTATATTTTGTGTGTATACCTTGGGTATCTGATTCTAAAGTGAATTTGAGAAAAAGGATTGATTAAAATCGATTTAAGATCAGAAAACGAGACCAAAAGTTCGTCAGATTTTTGCCGAAGGAACAGGTGGCGCGATGCGCCCCCACAGCACTAGGAAGGCGCTCCAGCAGTGTGTCAGATTTGAGCCCCAGTAAGCTGGGGCTGGCGCGGTGCGCCCGGGATGCGCTCAAATCGTCGTTTTTCACCAGTTTTTGTTGTTTAGCCTATTTAAGTCCTTCTAAAGTGTACTAACACTTTCCATTGATTCTAACTACTCTAAATGACTTCTAAACATTTAGAAATCATCCAGAAACATGAATCATAATCTTGAATTCATAAATTCAAATTCAGGGAAAGTCAAGAGCCAAGTCTAGGAAGTTCTTAGAGTCTTTTCAAGAATTATTTTACAAATGCTTTTAACTTTGTTTTAAGACTTAAAGTTCAAGTTGAGTAAAGAGTAAAGTTTGATTTCTTCAAAGAAGTGTATGGGGGCTATGCATTCCCAAAGGGTTTAAAATGTTTTCGCATTTAAACAAGAAAGGAAGCCTCGATTTCCAAGGAGCCTTCGGGTTAGTTTTCAGAAAAGATTAATCGCTTTCTAAATGAAGCAATAGAGGAAACTTTGATTTTCAAGATAGCCTTTGAGCTAAGTTTTTGAGCACTAATCTTAAATCACAGAAAGAAGTATGTTTTTAAACATAAGAGCTAATATTATATTTATGGGAGTAGTATTGAGCACCGATATGGGGGAGAGTTCAGACAACTTACAACCCCTATAAGCCATGTAGCCATCATGGGTAGAAAAGGGTCATACTTTTTAGATGAACCCTTAGTGCTTTTTAGCATAGACTACTGGATCCACTTAGTAGTTCAGGTTCTATACCCCCAACAAGGTATAAGATGGCCTTGGCAGTGTGGGGCCAAGAAACGTTGTATCGTCACTATAGCTCTTAAGTGATGATTGTCGGTTTGAGAAACTCCCACAACAATATTTTGTATTTTTATATACATCAGAAATATTTGTATTTTTATATACAAAAAGAGTTCATATTGTATCTTTGCATACATACAGAGTTATTATTGTATTTCTAAATACACAGAGTTGACATCATGTTTTAAATAACTTTTCCTTATATTGCGCGTGTTTTTGAAATTGCTTTATATTGAAATGAGTTCAGTAATTTGAGTTAAGTTATTTAGGAGTTGAGTAAAGCCAAGGTAAGTATTTCTTTCAGATCCTTTGCAAGCTTAAGTTATGTTTAGCATTCCAACTCGCATACTCGTACATTCAATGTACTGATGCCAGTTGGCCTGCATCTTATTATGATGCAGACGCAGGTAACCAGGATCAATATCCAGTGCATCGTTGATCCAGTTGAGCTTCAGAGTTGTTGGTGAGCCTCCTTGCATTCCGAAGGATCCCCTTTTTCATGACTTTATCAGTTTAGCTCATTAGGATGTCGTGGACCTGTCCCGACATCCATCTTAGTTGTTTTAGAGGCTTCATAGATAGTCAGTCAGATGTTAGTTCATTCGTCATCAATTTTTTATTGGCTTATATTCAGTTTTGAGTTGCCATTTTGGCTAAGTTAAATGTTTGTTTTTTTAAAACATTATGAGTTCAGTTTGAGACATGTTGAGTTATCTTGTATTTAGATTCTCTTTCTTATGTCTAAGTCTTCTGCTGAGTAAGTAAGCCAGTCCAAGGGTTCGCTTGGGGCCAACAATGGTTCTCAAGTGCCGGCCACGTCCAGGGTGTAGGCTTAGGGCGTGACAAACTTGGTATCAGAGCCTAAGGTTCATGAGTCCTAGGAAGTCTATGAAGCCATGTATGCAGAGTCCTAGTGATCGGTGTGAAGCGCGCAACATCTATAATTAGGAGGCTGCAACACTTAGGAAAATTCTCACTTCTTTCACACTTATTTCGTGCGGAGTTGATCTCTAAAAAGTTTCCTTCTAATTCGTGCTTGCGCGTGTTTTCAGATAATCATGCCTCCACGAAGAGCAGTCAGAGGTCGTCCTTCTAGGAGAAATGTTGAGGAACAAGGGGTACCTAATGCACCAGGAGTGCAACCCCAAGGAAAGGTCACCAATGTTGAATTCTGTGAAGCTATCCGGATGTTAAGTCAAGTTGTGACCCATCAAGATGGACAGAGAGATAATCGACAGGAAGTCGCTGATACCTCAATGATCCATGGGTTTTTAAGGATGAACCCACCAAGTTTCACAGGTTCAAGTATCACAGAGGTTCCAGAGAACTTTGTTGTAGAGCTTCAATTTTTTTTCGAGATTATGCATATTGTAGATGCTCAGAGGGTGGAACTAGTTGCATACCAAATGAAGGGTGTCACTAGAGTCTGGTTCGACCAATGGAAAAAGAATAGGGTTGAGGTTGCGCCAATAGTGAGTTGGGCTGTGTTTGAGAATGCTCTATTGTGACGTTTCTCTCCCCGTGAGTTGCGAGAGGCAAATATAAGAAAGTTTATCACCCTTAATCCAGATTCTATGAGTGTTCATGAGTACAGTCTGAAGTTCGCACAACTTTCCCTCTATCCCCAGAGATGGTTGCTGACACGATGAGTAGGATTAGTTTATTTGTTGTTGGGTTGTCTCGTCAGTCAAGCAAGGAAGGCAAGGCAGTGATGTTGATAGGGGATAAGGACATTGCAAGGCTAATGATCCATGTGCAACAAGTTGAGGAGGATAAGCTGAAGGATAGAGAAGAGTTTAAGAATAAGAGGGCTAAGACATCAGGGAACAAGTTCAGGTAGCAAAAAAGTAGTGTGAACCGGTCCTCCTTCCAACAGAAACAGAAGGGACCTTCCCCATCATCTGCTAGTGCACCTGCACCCAGAAAAAAAGACGAGTATAATGGCTAGAATTCGTAGAACTTCAGAGCTAGACCTGCACAGTCTTAGGGTAGTGTGGAACAAGGAGGTAACTGGGCTCCTGCATGTGCTAGGTGTGGTAGAACCCACCCAGGTAAGTGTCGTGATGGCCAGACAGGTTGTTTCAACTGTGGACAAGAGGGCCACTTCATGAAAGAGTGCCCAAAGAATAGGCAAGGTAATGGTAATAGGGGTAATAGAGCCCAATCTTCACCAGTTGCTCCACCAGATAGGGCTACACCTAGAGGGGCTACTTCCGGTACTGGCGGAGGAACAAACCGCTTGTATGCTATCAATAGTCGCCAAGAGCAAGAGGATTCGCCAGATGTTGTCACTGGTATGATCCAAGTCTTTGACTTTACTGTTTATGCTTTGCTAGGTCCAGCAGCGAGTTTGTCTTTTGTAACTCCTTATGTTGCTATGAATTTTGATATTATTCCTGAGCAACTTAGTGAACCATTCAGTGTTTCTACACTTGTTGGTGAGTCTATTCTAGCAGAGAGAGAGTCTATCGTGATTGTCCCATTTCCGTCAATCACAAGAGTACCATGGCTAATTTATTTGAGTTAGACATGGTAGATTTTGATGTCATTCTTGGTATGGACTGGCTTCATGCCTGTTATACCTCAGTCGATTGTAGAACTTGAGTTGTCAAGTTCCAGTTTCCAAATGAGCCAGTCTTAGAGTGGAAAAGTCATTCAGCAGTTCCTAAGGATCGCTTTATTTCGTACCTTAAGGCAAAGAAGTTAGTTTCTAAAGGTTGTATCTATCACTTAGTCCGAGTTAATGACTGTAGTATTGAGATACCTCTCATTCAGTCAGTTTCTATAGTAAAAGAGTTTCCAGAAGTCTTTCCAGATGATCTTCCCGGAGTCCCTCCTGAGAGGAAGACAAACTTCGATATAGACCTTCTTCCAGATACTCGTCCTATATCTATTCCGCCAAATAGAATGGCACCAACAGAGTTGAAAGAGCTTAAAGAGCAGTTGAAAGATCTTTAAAGTAAGGTTTTGTTCAACCAAGTGTCTCACCTTGGGGTGCTCCGGTCTTATTTGTGAGAAAGAAGGATGGTTACCTTAGGATGTGTATAGATTGCCTCCAACTGAATAAGGTTCCCATCAAGAACAAGTATCCTCTTCGAAGGATTGATGATTTATTCGACCAACTTCAGGGTGCCACCTATTTTTTTCTTTTTTTTTTCTAAGATAGATCTCAGATATGGCTACCATCAGTTAAGAGTAAGGGAATGTGACATTCCAAAGACAGCTTTCAGGACCCGTTATGGTCATTTTGAGTTAATGGTCATGTCATTCGATTTGACTAATGCACCAGCAACGTTCATGGACCTTATGAATAGAGTCTTCAAACCTTATATAGATATGTTTGTTATCGTCTTCATTGATGACATACTAATCTATTCAAGGAACCAAGAAGATCATGCTAGTCATCTCAAAATAGTTCTTCGGACTTTAAAGGATAGAGAGTTGTACGCCAAGTTCTCTAAGTGTCAGTTTTGGCTTACGCCTGTGGCATTCTTAGGCCACATTGTGTTTGGAGAGGGAATTAAAGTTAATACTCAGAAGATAGAGACAGTGCAGAGTTGGCCTAGACCTACATCTCCAATTGATATTAGGAGTTTCTTGGGTTTGGCTGGATATTATAGAAGGTTTGTAGAGGGGTTCTCATCCATTTCGTCTCCTTTTACCAAGTTGACTCAGAAGACAGTGAAGTTTCAATGGTCTGAAGCTTGTGAGAAAAGCTTTCAAGAATTGATAAAGAGGTTAACTACTGCCCAGTGTTGACCTTACCAGAAGGTTCTCAAGGTTTCATGGTCTACTGTGATACGTCTAGAGTTTGTTTGGATTGTGTGTTAATGCAGAATGACAAGGTTATAGCTTATGCCTCCAGACAGTTGAAAGTTTATGAGAAGAATTACCCAATCCATGACTTAGAGTTCGTTGCTGTAGTATTTGCTTTGAAAATATGGCATCATTATCTTTATGGTGTTCATGTGGATGTGTTCACCGATCACAAGAGTCTTCAGTATGTGTTTAGTCAGAAAGAGCTTAATCTCAGACAGAGGAGGTGGTTAGAATTACTTAAGGATTATGATATGAGTATCCTCTATCACCCAGGTAAGGCTAATGTTGTTGTTGATGTCTTGAGCAGGTTGTCTATGGGTAGTACCACCCATTTTGACGAAGGTAAGAAAGAGTTAGCAAAAAAGGTGCATAGACTTGCACGACTAAGAGTTCGACTAATGGATTCATAGAAGGAGGAGTAGTGGTGATGAATGGGGCTGAATCCTCATTAGTGTTAGAAGTAAAAGAGAAGCAAGACCAAGATCCTTCATTGCTTGAATTAAAAGCAAGTGTTCATAACAAAAAAATGATGGCTTTTGAACAAAAAGGGAGATATTATCTTTAGGTATCAAGATGGGTTGTGTGATTGATTTCAAGGGTAATTGGGATGATCACCTACCTCTTATTGAGTTTGCTTACAACAATAGTCACCATGCTAGCATCCAAATGTTTCCTTATGAAGCTCTTTATGGGAGAAGATGCAGATCTCCTATTGGATGGTTTGAAGTTGGTGAAGCAGGGTTGATAGGACCAGACTTAGTTCATCAAGCTATGGAGAAAGTGAAAGTTATTCAAGAGAGATTGAAAACAGCGCAGAGTCGTCAGAAATCCTACACTGATGGTGGGAGGAGGGAGTTAGAGTTTGAAGTAGATGATTGAGTTTACTTGAAAGTTTCACCCATGAAAGGTGTTATGAGATTTGGTAAGAAAGAGAAACTTAGTCCCCGGTAAATTGGTCCTTACCGGATATCCAAAAGGGTTGGTAATGTTCTTATGAGTTGGAGCTACCACAAGAGATAGCAACGGTTCATCCGGTATTTCGTATCTCTATGTTGAAGAAGTGCATGTGAGATCATTCACTTATCATACCAACTGAGGATATTGGGATCAAGGATAGTTCATCTTATGAAGAGATTTCGGTTCAGATTCTAGATCACCAAGTTCGCAAGTTGAGAACAAAAGATGTAGCATCAATCAAAGTTCTGTGGAGAAATCAGTTTGAAAAGAAGCTACTTGAGAAGCTAAAGAGGATATGAAGAAGAGATACCCACATCTCTTTGAATCCGGAGAATTTCCGAATTAAGGTACTAATCCTTTCTCAGTATTTATTTTTAAGTTGACATGTTGTTTTGCATTGGCTTGTAGGTGCTTGAACTGAATGTTGCATGTTACACCCTTAGCCTAGTAAGAGTAATATCATTCGAGGATGAATGTTCCCAAGGGGGAGATATTGTAACATCTGGCAATTTGAAATAACTAGTAAGAAGCTAATAATTGAAAATAGTCATTTTTGGAAAGAATGAAAAATTTGGAAATTTGTTCAAGTTAGGAAAAATGAGTTTTTTGTCAACTTCAAACGGCCATAACTCATACCTTAGAATGAGTTAGGTGTACTTACAGATATGGTTGGAAATCTCTTGGAATAATCTTTCCAACACCGCTGAGTTTGCGCGATTCTGAGTTCGTATGAGTGAGTTATGCCCTTTGGAAGTTGGACTGTTCAAATAAGGAAATGTCCAATCTAGATTTTTGAAGGGTATTTCAGTCCTTTCCTTATCCAATTAATTAAATTCGTTTTAGTGAATTAATTAAGGGTCTAAACTGAACTTGATCATTTTTACACTTTTGGAAAAGAGTTAGGGTTTTAGAGAAGGAGAAAGAAGAGGAGAAAAGAGAAGGAGAAGCAAGGAAATCGTTAAGTTCGTCGAGTTTAGCTTGTGGATTTCGTCGAGGGTGATCCCTACAAGGTATGTGAGATGACATAGCGTTGAGTTAGTTTAACCACGAGCAAAGCATGTTTAATTCAACGTATTTTCATCCTAAAATGATTGAGAATTTGATGTTCTTGATAGCTGTTCTTTAATTGATTTCGTTCTTGAATATGAATTGAGATTAAGGAGTTTCTTGATATTAAAGTGTTGATTCCTTGAGTTGTATGAGTTAGATTTTGTGTATATACCTTGGGTATCTGATTCTAAAGTGAATTTGAGAAAAAGAATCGAGTAAAATTGATTTAAGATCAGAAAACGAGACCAAAAGTTCATCAGATTTTTACCTAAGGAACAGGTGGCGCGATGCGCCCCCAAAGCGCCAGGAAGGCTGGGGCGGCGCTCCAGCAGTGTGCCAGATTTGAGCCCCAGTAAGTTGGGGCTGGCGCCCGCGCGCCCGGGATGCGCTAAAATCATCATTTTTCACCAGTTTTCGTCGTTTAGCCTATTTAAGTCCTTCTAAAGTGTACTAACACTTTCCATTGATTCTAACTACTCAAAATGACTTCTAAACATCTAGAAATAATCCAAAAACATGAATCATAACCCTGAATCCATAAATTCAAATTCAGGGAAAGTCAAGAGCCAAGTCTAGGAAGCTCTTAGAGTCTTTCCAAGAAGTCTTTTGCAAATGCTTTCAACTTTGTTTTAAGATTTAAAGTTCAAGTTGAGTAAAGAGTAAAGAGTAAAGTTTGAAGTTCATTTCTTCCAAGAAGTATATGGGGGCTATGTATTCCCAAAGGGTTTAAAATGTTTTCGTATTTAAACAAAGAAATGAAACCTCGATTTCCAAGGAGCCTTCGGGCTAGTTTTCAGAAAAGAGTAATCGCTTTCTAAATGAAGCAAGAGAGGAAACTTTGATTTCCAAGATAGCCTTCGAGATAAGTTTTTGAGCACTAATCTCAAATCACAGAAAGAAGTATGTTTTTTTTAAACATAAGAGCTAATATTATATTTTTGGTAGTCGTATTGAGCACTGATATGGGGGAGAGTTCAGACAACTCATATCCCCCATAAACCATGTAGCCATCATGGGTAGAAAAGGGTCATACTTTTTAGATGAACCCTTAGTGCTTTTTAGCATAGACTAGTGGATCCACTTAGTAGTTCAGGTTTTATACCCCTGCAAGGTATAGGATGGCCCTGGCAGCGTGGGGCCAAGAAACGCTATATCATCATTATAGCTCTTAAGTGATGTTGTCGGTTAGAGAAACTCGACAACAATATTTTGTATTGTTATATACATCAGAAATATTTGTATTTTCATATACAAACAAAGTTTATATTGTATCTTTGTATACATACAGAGTTATTAATGTATTTCTAAATACACAGAGTTGACATTATGTTTTAAACAATTTTTCCTTATGTTGCACTTGTTTTTAAACTGCTTTATATTGAAATGAGTTCAGTAAGTTGAGTTAATATATTCAGGAGTTGAGTAAGGCCAAGGTAAGTGTTTCTTTCAGATCCTTTTCAAGCGCATCATTGATCCAGTTGAGCTTCAGAGTTGTTGGTGAGCCTCCTTGCATTCCGGAGGATCCCCCTTTTTCATGACTTTATCATTTTAGCTCATTAGGATGTCGTGGGCATGTCCTGACATCCATCTTAGTTGTTTTAGATGCTTCATAAATAGTCAGTCAGATGTTAGTTCATTCATCATCATTTTGTTATTGGCTTATGTTCAGAATTGAGTTGCCATTTTGGCTACGTTAAATGTTTATTTTTTTTTAAAACATTATGAGTTCAGTTTGAGACATGTTAAGTTATCTTGTATTTGGATTCTCTTTCTTATGTTTAAGTCTTCTGCTGAGTAAGTAAGCCAGACCAAGGGTTCACTTGGGGCTAGCAATGGTTCTCGAGTGCCGTCCACGTCCAGGGTGTAGGCTCGGGGATTGACACCTAATTTGTAGAGTCATATTTGAATAGAAGGTAAATAACACTTAATTTATCGTGGAAACCTTCCTCCCTCAAGGAAGGAAAAAATCACCCCCCAATTTTGTTTACTTCAATAACAATTCAATAATCAAAGGGACTAACTCTAGTACCTTTACTCTTCAACGGTTAACTATAAGCGAAGACTCTACTCTCTAATTAGTTAAACCTACTTCTTATTACAATTCTCTCAAAATCTCTCTCAACTCTACTCTCCAAGAAGTTAAACCCACTTCTTGTTACAATTCTCTCAAACTCTCTCTCAACTCTACTCTCCAAGAAGTCAAACCCACTTGTTGTTACAATTCTCTCAAACTCTCTCTCAACTCTACTCTCCAATTTTGTTTACTTCAATAACAATTCAATAATCAAAGGGACTAACTCTAGTACCTTTACTCTTCAACGGTTAACTATAAGCGAAGACTCTACTCTCTAATTAGTTAAACCTACTTCTTATTACAATTCTCTCAAAATCTCTCTCAACTCTACTCTCCAAGAAGTTAAACCCACTTCTTGTTACAATTCTCTCAAACTCTCTCTCAACTCTACTCTCCAAGAAGTCAAACCCACTTGTTGTTACAATTCTCTCAAACTCTCTCTCAACTCTACTCTCCAATTTTGTTTACTTCAATAACAATTCAATAATCAAAGGGACTAACTCTAGTACCTTTACTCTTCAACGGTTAACTATAAGCGAAGACTCTACTCTCTAATTAGTTAAACCTACTTCTTATTACAATTCTCTCAAAATCTCTCTCAACTCTACTCTCCAAGAAGTTAAACCCACTTCTTGTTACAATTCTCTCAAACTCTCTCTCAACTCTACTCTCCAAGAAGT
>JAJOOF010002208.1:0-40545 GCA_029582545.1 Solanum lignicaule
CAAGCGCATGTCCATTATTGGAACATTAAACAAAAAAAAAAAAAAAAAAAAGCTATCAAATTCTCATTGCAACAGTAACAAAAAAAAGAAGAGAGAAATAGTAAAATAAACATTAAATAAAATATGAAACAAACAGTAGGAGTCATACGCAGCAAGCTGCCAAAACTTTACCAAAAATCGATAGAGAAATTACAGTAAAAAAATTACATTAATAACTGAAAAAAAAAACAATAATCATAACAATGTAAAGCTCACTGGAACAAATTTATTTATCAAAATAATTGAATAATTTAGCAACTAAATGCAATAAAATAATCATTAAGTCAACTACAAAGTAATGCCAAAAATCATCATCAGTAATCACTAAAGATTAACCCCAAATAAACTAACAGCAAAATAGACCAAAAACAACAGAGATCTGCAACAATTTTCCAAAGCTTATTCGTCAAATGAGACCCAAAATTGCAATAACATCAAAGAAAACAAAAAGGAAAGGAAACATGGTCTTACAGTGGTGGTGCGTGACCTTGGCGCTTATCGGAATAGCGAAGCGGGTTTGTGATGGTTTCGAGCTCGGCGGTGGCTTATCTCTGCCATTTCTGGCAACTGGTGTTGTCTGGTGGCCCAAGCTCGGATTCCGATGGCGGAGCTTCTTCTCCCTATAAATATAAACAAAAATTGAAAAGGGGAATGGGACTGGCGGCATTTGGTGGTTGTTTGGCAGTGGAGCCTTGGGGTTTCGCCGGAGAAGCTTGTGGGTGGAGCTGGTTCTTTGAGCTGCTGTTAGGAGGTTTTCCAGTGTGGGTTTGGGGTTTCCGGAGGTCGCCGGAAAAGGGATTTTGATGGGGTTTGCTTTCGCTGGAAAGGAGAAGAGTGAAGCGCTGGGTTGAGTCGTGTGGTCATTGTTCATGACTACTCCAAGATTGAGCTTAGCTGGAGATGGAGATCTGATTTTTTGGGTGGCTGCTTTGGGAGGATATAGGAGGAGAGAAAGATTAGGTTTTTCTATTTAGAAAAAGTTCCTCATAACCTAAATATTGGTCTTCGAATCCTAAGTCTCAGCCCCTTCCCGGCTTGCCTCGCTCTCAGGTTGGCCTTTCTACTTGACTAAGTAGTATTCCACTCGTGCAGTGGGTGTATGGGCTAGCCCATGGTGCGGTCAGCTATGATATATAGTTTTCGTTATCGAGATATCTTTTTTTTTTCATTGTTCCCAGGGATTTTTTGGGGAATCTGCTCCCATGCTGCAAACAGTCAAATCTGAACTGAACCCTGTCGCTCTTCTTTCTTTCCTCGCGAGCAGGAAGCTCTTGTTGTTCTTTTTAGTTTCAGTGAAGTGCTTATAGGGCTTAACTTTCGATTTAGCAATTTCTGTGATAGTATGATGCATCATGAACGTGCCAATATGTGATCGGGGTGAGCGGTGGTTATCTGCCTTACTATATTTAGAATAGTGGTCGATCCTTCGGGAGTTACTGGTAGTCCCGAGGGGGCGGCATCCTCCTATAATAGTTAGCAGTACTGAACAAGCGAGTCATCGGTCCGAGGAAAGAAAGGGGCCGCCTTTGAAAAAAAAAAAAGAGACAGTCTTTTGAACAACCAAGCTGACATAAGGATTCTAGCTCGCGCCCACTTAGAGCAGATGGAGATTCTCGGAGAAGACATGACATATCGAGTCAAGAGGGCGAGGCTCCCAGCAATGGGGGGAAAGGGGAGTGGGTAGGCGGGAAATCAGACCTATAACCTCACTGCAGTGGCTTATAGACTTGCTTTGCCGCGCGTCTTAGTGTCTTCTTACTACGAAAAAGAAATGAGAAAATATATGATTCTCATTCTCGAAACTCCACTGACAACCTTTCCTAGGTTGTTTCAATCAGGCCAAATAATCGATTAGTAGTATGCCTGTCTGGAGTTGCGGCGCTACTTCCCATTCTCGTTCTTGACTTTCAGCTCCATTCGAGTCTTTAGTTCTTTTTGTAGGCCGGACATCGGGCAAAATCCATCTCTTTCCATCTCTATGTTCGCTAAACTTGCTTCCTCTATTGGAACAAAGCAAAGAAGGAGGCGAAATGGAGAAAGGAAAGGGACAAGGGTGGTCTTGCTTGGGATAAGCCTCATCGTCGAGAGGGAAAGAGCCCGGATCACCAGCTAAGGCCCCTAAATGACCGCTCTGCCGAAGCTGTGGGATGTCAAAACACATCGGCAGGGATATTTGAATTCCTTGTCCACTCTTTCCAGTCTCGACCTTGTTGAGCTCTCCCTGATCGAAAGTTCCTATTTTGCTGCCTCTTCGATCGTCTCCGACTCCCTAGCTCTTAATGGGCATGTAGCCGTAGGCGGGAACTCTTCTTTTTATCTTATTCTTTGGTCAGGTGCGGAGCGAAGGCGAACACGAATACTAAAAAGCGGTTCATGGGGACCCAGACACGAACTAATCCTTCTCTCTCTCGAATGTATGCTCGGTTTTCGTCGAATCTTTTTGATCACCTTCAAAAACAAAGAACCCCCGGATGAAGAAAAAATATCCCCTCCCTTTTACTAAACCATGGGGAGCCCCGAGTAGTTTACCGGACAAATTGAGTTGTCGTGACGATACCTTTCAACATCGGAAATTCTCTTCATTACGAGACTGATCGGATGACTTGCTTTTCTTCTCTTATGATATTTATGATATTGATAAGTCGAGAGCTTCCCTTCATTCATTACTAAGCCAGGGTCCCAGGTCTCCGAGTCAGCCCGCACTTTTTCGAAGAATCAGGATATATCTATCTTGGTTTGGATTATCAAAATAGATTGCGGTGGCTCCTAAAGTGAAGAAAGCCACTTTCCAAATTTCCCATTCTTCTAAAAATTGAAGAAAAATGGGTGACTTTTCATCAATAAGAGCCAAGACGTGGACAAAATAGACTCGCATTTCTCATCGTTACCTCAGAGATAGAGCCATTAGGCGAGAAAAAACAACCTAGTTAGTGCACTAATTGTAATCTTCCTATTAATGATTGTGACAGCTTTTATAGGATATGTCCTACCTTGGGGCCCTCCTCTGCACTTATTCCATCTATTTAGTCAATGACTCAGCCTTTTTTCGATGATTTAAAGGCGACAGCTCTTTTCACCAAGGAATTGGGGCTTAGAGCTATGAGCTATAACACATACGCAAGAAGGAAGAATGCTTGACTTAAGGAATAAACTATTATTTATATAGAAAATTGAAAACTACTTATAGTATGATATATGAAATAATTAGTTAAATAAAATATCTGTGTATTAAATCTTATTTATATTTGAATGATTTTTTAGACTGTGCAAAATATCTAAATTAATACTAACAAATGTAACGAATAAAAATGAATATTAAAAAAAATGTGATGAACATAAATAATGACATGTAAAAAGTGTAATTTAACCAAAATAATAATTTAATAAAAAACTAACCAATATTTGAACGTAGTCAACTGATTGTGACAAAAAAATGATGTAATTAAAATTAACTGATAAAAAATTCTAAATTTTGACAAATAAGAATAGTTATCGATAAACTTATTTAAAATTATAAAAAGAGAAAATACATAATTATCCCATCAAACTTATACCAATTTTTTAAGTAGACACCTAAAGTTTGCGTGAGTCCTATTACCACACAAAATTATTTTGAAGTAGCATATGTACCTCCTTTTTCGGTCATTTCCAGTTGTAATAAGGCAGGTGCAAATCACACACCAACCCTAATCTACCACCTGTCATTCACTATTTAACTTTTAATTCTTTTCATTTTTGCCTTTAATTTTCTATTTTTATTTTCTTTTCTTTTCTTTTTTGAATTATTTCTCTTTTAAATATCTACTTTGCTTTTGATTTTTCGAATTTGTTTTTTGAATTCCACCACCACAAATCATAGTGACAACACTCCATCATTGCACTACTTAATCACTACTAAATCATGACAAATAATTAAAATATGAAAGTTAGAAGTTCTATAAAACTAAAATTTAAATCATCATCTTCATCTTAAATCACCTTCTTTATATTAGCATCACCATTTTCGATCTTTAAGTTTTAGGAAAGAGAAAACTACTTAGTTAAGTTTTAAAAAGAAGATAGAATCTAACAATATCACATTTTAAAATATAAAATCTAAGCAAGAATGGTCTTTTTTATTTTTTGGCTTGTTGAAAAAGCTTCTTAAAAGGCTATTAATGGTGATTTGGGGAAGATGGAAGGTGGGTCTAATTTATTAATTAAAAAAATCAAATTAAAAATGCCACATGGTATTTTAACACTGGTTTGGGGCTGTAATAATACTCCTTCACGCGCCTAGTTTTCATGAGAACACAATTGTAGTAGAAATGGTTGAAAATGGTGTATTTATCGTGAATATAAATAGTTTTGTGGGGTAATAGGACTCCCCGCAAACTTTAGGTGTCTACTTCAAAAAAGGTATAAGTTTAATGGGGTAATTATGTATTTTCTCTTATAAAAAATGTATTTTGAACTATTAAATAAATACAACTTAAAAGTTACGAATTTTGAAAATGTTAAGTCAAAATTGGATGTCAACACGCATAATATACGGGCATTAATCTATAGAAATATATGATGTATGCGCGCATATGGTTCATAGGGTAGCGTGTGAGCAAATGAACTATAAGGAATGTAGGAAATGGACATGATGAGCACATGATGCATGAGTTCTAAAGCTACGAAATATATTATACGTAAGCAAGTAGACTATATGACATGTACACATATAAGAAAATGAACTACATAACACAAATCACATTGAACAAGTGTGTTATATTGCATGGATAGGTGGACTAACATGCCAATAAGTACACATAAGAAATATGAGCAAGTTAGCACATAACACATGGCTAGAAAAGCTATAAGACCTATAATGTTTAAGAAAGTAGACTACGAGGCATGTAATATATATAGAAATGGTTTATGATGCATATGACATGTAAAGAGGTGATATGTGAGTCATATACCCCACGGGCACTAATTCTTCCCATAGCATATGATCAATTAGCATGCAGTTCCCACACAAGATGGACAAGTACATGTGGAAAGTAACCAGTGCAATAACTGATATGTAAGGAAAAGGTCCTACGAAAACATATAGCAATAAACAAGGGTGTTCTGAAGCAGATAACACTTACATTCAAGCATTCTATGACATTAGGTAACATGTGAGAAAGTAATCCACAAAGGGCAAATGACATACAAATAGATAAGTTGTAGAACATGGAACATGTATAGTTATACAACAAACCATCTTTGGAAACTACGAGATATCCTATAGAACCACTCTACCATATTAAGGGCAAACACAATGTCTTAAGCGTTAAGTCACAGGTAGGATAGTTATGTTCATATTCCTTACTCACCTCAAAGCACATACAATTGATTTCCCCATCTACTCTCTTCAATCTCCTAAGAAATCTTATTGGTGTTTTTCTATTGGGACTTGGCTTCCATCTAGGTCAATATAAATACTACAGTTAAGTTAGAAAAAGAAAATCCTCAATAGTTCATCTTTTGGAGTAGGAGGTCGAGGTCAACTTTGCCTTCATTACTAGCTTGTGTTATATCACGCTCAATGCCTGGTGCCATTTGAAGGTGGAAATAGAAAATAAATAGTAAAGCTTGAACACACCATAAAACATGACTCTAATAACAAGTAAATGTCAGGTACTTATAAAGTTATATCATGATTCATAACGTCTTAGAGTTAGCCTCTTTGGGCTTAACTAGATAGGTCTGGCCATACTAATAGATTTTTTTTATAACAAGTGAGGGTGCTCCGACTCTTTTCCCAAGAAAGATAGCGAATAAGAACAACTAGCATATGATCAATTTTTTCTCTCCCCTAACTGGACTATAATTGATAAATTACTGCAGGCATATATTAAATGAATCCTGTAGTAGATCTATTCAATTTGATGGAAGTCTATACATGTGTATAATGCTCTACTTCTCTTTTGTACTAATGATGTAAACTAGGTCCATGTATCTACTATCTAGGTAACCTTTCTATTCCCTGTTTTTTCGGATTGTTATCAAGACCAAATATCAAGATTTGAATCAATACTAAAATGACTTCTCTGTGTAACAAAGGTTCACAAAGTTGTTCCCGGATGCGCCATTATAACTCGTTAGGTTTGAAGAGTTGATACCTTTTTATTGCCTCATACACTTAGCAACCCCTCTTTCATAATCACCTATATCACTCCTCTATAGCATCCTGATATCACCCATTCTCCTATGTTTAGGGAATTTGAAATATCCCATCTCTTTCTAACTAGAAGCTCTACGTACATATTCGGCCTGTGTAATTCAAGCTTCATTCTCACATGCTTCCTATCTAACAAGTACCTTTTAATCAAAACAAGCAGCTTCATGTACTCTAATCCCACTATGTACAACTTGACTAATCACAACTTAGGTCTAACCAATGAATTTTCCTTTTGTAACCTTACCCTTTAGTCACATACTAATCCCCTATAGCCAAAACATAGATCATAATAATCATTTTCAGCAATTGGTACACTTGTCCCTAAGTTTTATAACCATGAAAAGAATACAAATGTTATTAATACTTATTCAGGGTGGTTGGCACATACCATATAAAAAGCCAACTATTAACATATTCGGGATGATATATGGTGAGAATTTGGGCCTTGTCAGCCAATTAGGGGTATCTCTAGTAACACTATTGCACCGATACATTCAACTATCATATTGTGCCACTGCCTTCTTCTAACTAAAAGAAACTAGTTCAACAACATAAATTTCGAGTACATGTATAATGCCAAAAATTCTATGTATAGCATAGACTAAGAACGAGTGTCCTCTATAGGAATATATCCTATAAATATAGAACTCAAGAGTTGGTTACATCCTCCTAAGAAGATGTGCTTGGAAATGCTACAGCTCATATATGTAACTAGGTAATCCATCATTTCTTAAGCATATGTATAATAGTACTATATCGTTCTCAATTGAACCAATGTGATACAAATGGTACAAATGCTACTTAAAATGCAAATAACATAAAAGCCTTTACACACCTTGTGGAGTGGGACGACCGAATAAAATGAGCTCAATCTAGTCTAAATTTCTGTAGGTTACATGTTGACATTTTAGCTACCGTTAACCTTAACCAATGTAAGCATAATATGAATAGCATGATCAGGTACAAGTGGAAATTGACTTCTTAACTCCGCTCTATCGCACGATCTGGATTATGAAGGAAGATAACATTTCCTTAATTTCCAAGCATCCCCCTAATTCTAAATGTGGCGCGCAACACATTCATAAGTAAGGCTCTACTAGACACAAATTTATAGAGTCCCTAGGACAAACTGCCCTGATACCACTGTTGTCATACCCCAACCCAAGGTAAGGCGGACAAGTACCATATGAACACATGCTTTACATGTGACCTATGATGAGAAAGTGAACTCCTATTTAGATAGATTTACTAATGAGAAGCTACACATACAATACATGTCGACTATCTGAACTAATACATGTGACAAGTAAAACTATGAATAGAGATGATAGCTTTACAATGTCTACAAAGCCTCTATTGGAATCCATGATTGTACCACTATGAAAATACGCATAGTAAAGACTCGGCAAAGCCTCGAATCAACCTAGAGCTCACCAACAACCGTTGAGTATCATGTGCTTCTATTGGGGAGATCTACTAGTTGAGTACCTGTACCTGCAGCATGAAATGCAGCGTCCCCAATAAGGGACATTAGTACGAAAGAATGTACTGAATATGTAAGGCATAATACAACCATATGTAAAATGAGATCTCAAGTGAAACCAAATACAAATATATCAGGATTTGAGACCACCTTTGCTTATACTTGTGGAATTCTGTATGTTACATTCTTTTCTTTACTTTTATGTGCGTTATAATCTTTATAAGACTTATCATACAAATGACCAGCTGATCAGTGGTAGAAGAGGATGACCCATGCTAGACATTTTAACCCTGGGATACTGTCCTCATAATTCAACAAATTGGAATCGGCCCATGCTAGGCTTTCGCCCCTGAGCTGCCACCCTTCTATACCTATTGGGATCGGCACATGCTAGGCTTTCGCCCCTGAGCTGCCACTCTTCTATACCAATTGTGATCGGCCCATGCTAGGCTTTCGCCCCTAAGCTACCACCCTTCTATACCAATTGGGATCGACCCATGATAGACATTTTCCCCTAGGCTGCCACCCATAATTATACAGATTGCTTCACTTAGATTCTTTAATCTTCGAGATTGTTGTTTTGATGTTCATAACTCTTTTGAGATTATTCTTTTGATGATCATAACTCTTTTGAGCTTGTTGTTTTGGTGGTCATAATCATTGGTGAGATTTGGAACTATGGACCAGTTGTAGAAGACATATGAATATAGACTTACGATAATAACAATGACATGGGAAGCAAATGTGACACCAATGTAATACTTAGGAGCTTATATGACTTAGTAAGCATATTGACATCTTAAATTGAAGCACATATCAAGTTAAGACATTTAACATTCAACCAAGAGATTTAAACTCTATATGATAGCCAAATACTCACAAACTAATATCGAATACAAGGAATACATGAACGTGGAACCAAGGGAGAACGTGGGCAGATTCAACTTAAGGATGGATACATATTCCAAGTAAATACATATAAAATGTACAATAGAGAAAGTAGGGATCTTGTGAGGTAACATTATAGTCTAACACAATGGGAGTGATAATCAATAAATGGAACATATGAACATGTGAAAAGATGACATATATAATGGAATAGACAATTGGAGCAAGTTGGCAAGATATGGGCAGATTGTATATCCAACATATAAACATATGTACCGTGTGTAATCTAGGATCATTTTGATGTATATAAGGGGAATACGTGCCAATGGTACTTTCACGATGAAACAAGTTTAAACCTTGTATGCTAATACTTGGTAGATTAAGCACGCACATTTAGTATTAAACTCATATTAGAGTACTCACTTTAATGCTCTAGGGAGTATGAACTGCAACTATGGATCAGTCACTACCAAGCGCACTTAGAAAGCTTACTTTGTAATACAAGTGTTGGATTCATGCCAAAGAAATAGAAAATCGAATAGCCTTACATACCTTGCTATAGAATTCAAAAAGTATGACTTAAGCTCATTCTCTTCAGATTACTAATCTACAATAAAATAAGTTGTAAGACTAGTATTAGTAGCTAATCAACCAATATGAGCTACTTGATCTCACCAAAATAGTAACCAAGCACTAAGCATGCAATTTATCTAGCCACTGTTTTCTTTCCTCCCCTTTCCCTTTAATCGTGTCTATATACTATATAACCTTCATATCAGGTCCTCCCCAAAACTCCCTACAATATTTAAGTCCTTCAACGTAGCCATAACTTTTCCACACATCCAGTCACATCCCTTATCATAACTATATAAAACAGTCCTTAAACAGAATAATGTAACAGAAGCAATATGAATCTTAGTTTCTGATTGCCAGCACTTGAAGAGCTAACATTACTCTTACGATGCTCAAATGAGCTCATAATTGAACTTAATGGGGACTCCCCTCCATGGCTGTCCCAACATGTACTAACCACTAGAACATCCTCCCTAATAATACACAATGTAGAAGGAAGGATATCCAACTCACTAACACATACCAAATGTCCTAATTAACTCAAGAACAAGAGGGAGAAAATTGTAGTAGCTTACCTTGCGGGACAAAACTATCACTTGCTAAGACTTGGATTCTTCAAGGTAAGCATTGTCCTCCTTAACTTTTCTTAAGCTTATACCTTTCAATAGATTTAAATCCCTAATATTCAAGAACCCTAATAGTATTTAATGGCTTCTGTATGAAGCTAAGAAAGAGAAGATAGTAAGCTCTAGAAATCAGATTTTTGTTAAAGTGAAATATAGTTGGAAAAAGCTGATATCAATCCCTTTTAAAGGGACGTGGTTTGGCCATAATTTATCAGTAGGTGATCCACCTACTTGGACTTTCTACTAGGGCCTTTTTGGACTTAAGAATATTGGGCCTTGACGGTCCATTTCCCCCTTATTCTTCTAATCAACTTTGGCCAGATTAATGTAACTAGGTGGTAGTGTACTTGGCCCAATAACATGGTCAAAAGAGTCTTAGTAGGTGATGAAACTACTTGGTCCTTTGGTCTGGTCAATAAGTCAAAATAGGTGATGCACCTACTTGGTCCTCAATAAGTCAAAGTAGGTGATGCACCTACTTGGTCCTTTGGGCTGGTCAATAAGTCAAAGCAGGTGATGCACTTACTTGTCACCGACTAGCTTAGTTAAGTCAAGCAAGCACCTCAATATTTTATTCCATTTCTAGACCTTAATACCTTTAACTTAACTTAAAACGTATATACACTATGTCACTTTAAATTTAGACTCAATACCACCTTATGTTCTCAAGTTTAAATACTTCCATCGATGTCAACTTAATCGGGTCTCATCAAAATTTACAGACAGTTCACTTTAAACCTATTATATTTTCACTAGTCGCATAGGAAACTGAGTCCATAACTATACCACAATTATAAGCATCATATAAATAGAACTAGTACACGTAGAATATGGGGTGTTATAGGCCCATTGTCGTAGGCTCGGGCTACAGTCTACCATTTAGCTTTACATTGTTGATAAGATCAAAGTATCATCTCAGTTGGCCCGTTGATACATATATCCAGGTTATTGGTAAGCTCGACATGCCATCCTGTACGATCCGTGGATACAACTATCCAGGTAGTTGGATTTTAGTTAAGCTTGATGTATCATTCCAGGCTGCTTGATGTTTCTTTCGGGCTTAGGATAATTCCTTTCTTGGAGTTTTACATTGTATCATCGCATGAGTTGGGCATTTAAGTGTGTTAATTGTTTGGTTCTGTGAGTAAGTTTCTTGATATTATCTATCTATTGTCTATTTTATTCTTGTTGTGCCTTAACTTTCCCTTGACCTTCTAGTATCATCGTGCTTCTTATATATAATTTATCTTTCTGACGTTGTTCGGCCTATAATGCCTACTGAGTACCTCATGTTTTTGTACTCATACCATACTTTTGCATATTTTTCTGATGTAGCTCCTGTTCGATCCACCCTCAGTGAGTGTTTGGATCTTCCGTGGAGGTCGTAAACTTGGATTTGTGGTGAGATCTCGTTGCCCAGAGCTGTTGTCCATCTTTTGCACCGACTCTCATTTTATATTTTTGCTTAGCCAGTTCTATTTATATATTTATGGCTTTCTATTTGTAGTAGCTCATGTATAGGTGACACCATGTGTAGGGGATCGGTATCTTGTGTTAGTTTGTGTTTTGGTCATTTGTGTGCCTATTTTGTACATTTTGTATCATACTACATATATATGATATGACACTTCTTTATATATACTTTATTCTTGTCTTCCACTTATTATTATTTGTTTTTATATATATGATTTTTGTCTTCTACATCTTATAATTGGGCTTAGGCTTGTCCACTCGGTGGGTTATAGTGGACGTCATCATGACCCAATTTTGGGTCGTGACCTTCGGCAATGCGCCAAAGTCGCTTTTTATCACTGATTTGAAGTGGATCCTTGGGGTTTAAGATCCGTCCCTTTCGGAAAGCTTAGTTCTCTTTGACAATGTGCCGAATGACTTTTTTGCACGAGTTTCAGCTTTGCCTTTTTGTTCATTTTTCCAAGTTTTTGGTTTCCTTCGCCCTGTTGTCCTTAACATCTCATAGTTTAAATTCAAACACATTTTCATCAGTAAAGGAAATAAATAGGTATTGAGAACATAAATTTTTGGAACTAGAAGACTAATATGAGTCCAAAATACCTGACTCATCAGCACCTCCAACTTAAACTTTTGCCTTTCCCCAAGTAACACATCATATGAATCAGTTCAACAAAGCTTTACTCAAATAGAGCTACTTGAGAGCTAGAATTCAAGTGCTATCACAAAGTTAGTTTCAAAACTCACAACTTCCAATTATGCATTAAAAGGTTCAAGCAATGACTAGCCATTATCAATCAAAGCAAATTCTCACAAAAGCTCACTAAGATGTCAAATTATGCTCAACAAAAGTATCCAAGTGCCCTCACAAAAAGAATGATCACATGGTCTCACAAATCACAAGAAATTTATCAATTTAGGTATCATAACAAACTCTCACACTCCAAAAGAGAATAACAAGCATGCTTCTACCCATATGCTTGCCCCTATTTTTCAAACCATAAATTAGTTCCACGAGATCACACAATTCTTTCAAGGCTTGTAATGGTGCTGATGATCATTTAGGGTAATTTTGAATTATATTGAGTCTACCTTCTTGAGGCATTAACAATGCCTTACTTCTTTCACACATTCTTTCTTCATTTAGAACATCAAACTTCACCAAACTCTTTTCTATAAACATTCCTTGGCTTCACTCATTTGGAACCCATTTATTGAGGAATCAACACAACAAGCAACTTTATTTACATAACACAATCTGAATATATCTTAATTTTGTTATTTTTTATTTTATAAGGATGGGTCTCCTTTTTGTTTTTTTTTTTTAACTTTGCCATTGGGATGAAGTTCTCCATTTCCACATAAAACTATTTTTTCCTTTACTGTCCTCGTCACTTACTGACCCCGAACTTAGGTTTAAAAACCTAAGTTGGTTTTCAGTTACATTCCAATGCTTTAAGAAGGTTTTGGAAGATATGGGAGGTAATGATTCAAAATCATTTAGGGAGGAGAGATTAACTTCTTTTATAAAGAAAGCTTCAGGCTCAAATTTGGAAATACAAGTCACACACTCACAAGGTGGTCATAACAAATGGTCAACAAAATGGTTTACTCTCAAGAAGAGTGCCTATGGTAATTTCCCATGTTCACAACTATCAAACCATTGGACCAACAAGGCAAGTTCTAGGTTTTCACACTGCATGGAATTCAAGTAGACCTCACCACACATGGCACTCAAACACAATTCTACAACCCTAGTTTGCGTGTAGTGATGATTGCAAGTCTCACAACTTGATATTTAACTAGTCAATACAAGATTCTCAAAACTCATGAAAGGATTATACAACTCAAAATCACCATTTCGAATTATCACCAACACATATCTCATCAATAACACTTTTTGAGTAAAACATGTTAGAGACAATTGATTATTGAAAAATGTAGACAAGCATGCACATTTCAAGATCAAATCAACACAACTTCAATACCACAATGAAGGAAAAAACTTTTATATTAATAGATAAAAATAAAAAGTTATGTACACTATCATCAAGTTTAAAATACAACCCAAAAACAAATCCATATATCAAAATCAAATAAGAAGTCAACTACACCATCATCAAGTTAAAATTACAACCCAAAAATAAATCAATGTATCAAAATTAAATTTACAACCAAAATGAAATAACTTCCTCTCCATAAAAACAAATGCATTGTCCTCAATGCCATAAAAATTAATGAAGAGAATAAGGAAGGAGTGAGTAAGGAATTCCTCTATAGAGCTAAGCACGAGTAGAAGTCTTGCTCACTAGTGTGGCCTTATTTTGGGTATCGATGCCCATCTAATTTCCATCACCCGAGGTCCGTCCAACGGGCTCCTCATTCGGTTCAAACCTACTAGAGCCAATGATGGAAGTGTCATGAAAGAATACATCCATCATCACATGCACAAGCACCTCCTCTAAGTCGTCTATCTCAGCATACGGGTCAATCATTTGAACATCGACATCGTGCTCCACTTCTACACCTAACTCATCCTTATTAGTCTCAGAGGTATTAGAATCATCTTGAGAAACATGCTCAACATATCCGATCATATAAGCCATAGGAATCTCAGTAGATGTTCCCACGGGGGGAGGAACATCAACCCATAACATTGATATTGTAACACCATAGAAGTATAAAAGTGATTGGAAGTTGAATTGGAAAGGAAATGTTATAGAAATTTGCTAGAGCAATTGGTTTACAATGGAAAAGTACAAACCACACTTGGTTCCATGGTCAGTAGTTTTTGGTCGTAGTTGAGATTCCAAGTTTGAAAAAATGTCAAGTATCAGTAAAGACTCCATAAGCCAACATGATGGTTAGTGGAAAATTAAATAACTCGTGGACTGAGATTTAGATTTTTCAGTACTTTGGGGTACGACTAGCCACTACGCACCATAGAAGGGAGTAAAATCCATACTTGGACATTAGTGGTTTGTAGCTTGAGGTCCAGGCCTAAGTCCAAGGCTTAGTGCATGAAGGAGTTGTACTAGTCGTGGTTGGTTTGACGGTTCATGGCTGAGTTTTTGAATTTCGATCAGTAAGTTGGTGTTTCAGAATCTCATTTGACGGATGACCAGTACGGTTTGTAGAAGTATGTACGAACCATGTATAGGCTCATAGAGTCTTTTAGGTAGAATTTCCTTAGGGTTATTTTGGACCTTTTCTACTCTTTTAATTCCTAAAAAACATCATTTCTAGAGTATTCCTAAGATCTGTGACCCTTTCTAACGAAAAAACCATCCCCATTCACCCTCAAACACCCAAAAACTCTCAAGTCTTCTTCTTCAAGTTCAAGTCTCCTTTCCTGATTTTCAAGCTAGGTTTACATCAAGGTGTGTGGGAATTTCATCAATGGGTCCTTTCGCCCATTGAGTACCCAAAAAAACTCTATTTCTACTTATGATTTCTACCTAAATTTCTAGGGTTTTCAAGATTTTTTATAAGTTCAAGGCTCTAAAGTTTTTGTCCATGAATGATCCTATTATGCATGATTTGATCCTATTATAATGTTTTCAATAATTTTATATGAACCCATGCTATATGTATGTATTATAAATTGAAGTACTTACGAATCAATTATGCTCTTAGATAAAATATCAAACATGTCTTCCGAATTTGAATGCTTGTGACTGAAGTAATTCTTATAATGAAAGAGGATCATGATTTAGATGCTTTAGATAAGTGCCTCTTATTCATTGATTATGTTATGAAATCATGATATTTAAAAGTAGCTAATCTTATGATTTTGAGTCTCATGATTGATTTGGTTTTACTAGATTCTTAGCATTTCAAGGACTATCAATATGTTTTGATTATGCATCTATTCTAATGGGACTTTACATAACACTGAATTGACATTGGAATGGAGGTTCACCCGCTAGTAGAGGTATGAGAACTTTACTAGAAATCCCCTTGTCTCGGAACTATGTGCCACTATAGGATTAGATGAGTTACCCGTTAGTAGAGGATTGACTCCTTAGTTTGTCACCCATTAGAGGAGGCTTGACTTTTGCTAGTGGATCCTCCTATGATAAAGATTATGGTCCTTATCTATGCAAGTAGGACACTGTATTTTTGGTGTGGTTGTAGCACACTGAACTCCATGTTATAGCTCACATGGTTTATGTCGGTTAACAGTATTTCCGACAAAAGAATATGATTCTCACATATTATATGACTATGATTACGACTTCTACTTATGACATGATTTTCAGTATATTAGATTCACCTTGTACTATTTTCTATGACCTCAACTTATCAGATTATGTCTCGTTTAGTTGGTCATGCATTATCATGTTCTCATATTTATCACATTATTATGTTTATACTCATGCATATTTCCTCATACTCAGTATATTTTGAGTACTGACTACTTACATCTCTTGTGCCTATATTGATTTATAATATAGTGTGATGACTCAAAGTACATCTTAATCGTAACATGGCGTATAGGACAACGAGAGAACCTATACAAACCACTTAGCATATATATACAAGATAATAGAATCTTAAAGAGTTCAAAAGAAATTTTATATCATAAAGAGAGTTTGACAAAAGTAGTGAAAGTCTAACATAAGTCTCAAAGCCATTTATTACATCATAGGAGTGATTGAAACGTTACCTATACATCATATAAAAAATCCGAAATAAAAAGACATGAAATCAGAAAAAGAGTCTCGGTCCTCAGAACATAAGGACTGACCAATCTCTTAAAAATCTCTAAGGATCAATCTAGCCACGAGTGTGGTTGGTAGGAGCGTAGGACTCTACAATAGTGAAACAATGTAGGTAAGAGTATGCGTTAGTACATCAAATGTACCAAGTATTATAGAAATGTATAAGAATCATGAAGTCATACTAAAATGACTTTATATGAAATGCAATGACCAAGCTAAATCATAAAATAATCATGTTAGAAAACATAAGTCATAATCATGGTCAATGCAAGCTAAACATTTTTAAAACGTATTTGATATACTTCTAGAAGTAAACTTAGTTCATTATTATGGAAAGTTTGCCATTACCCAACAAAGACCATGTGAGCTATAACATGGAATATAGTTTCTATCCCACACCAAGAACAAATGTCCTTACTTTCCAAGGTAAGAACCATAAATTTCTAGCTTAAATGGATCCACTAGCTTATATCTATCTCAGACAAACCTATTGTGGCACATAGTTATGGGACATATGTAACCGCCACTTGTTTTACATGTTTTCATATGTTTTATGCATGCTTTCATATTTAGTACATCTTTGTACTACCCATACTAATGCCTACATTTCTCCAAATATAGGGACCGACCTTACAGATTCACACTTCTGCAGCTAGGATCTCATTTAGAAGATTGAAGTTAGTGAGCCCTCATATTCTGAGGACCAAGCTTGATGTCCTTTTTGTCCTTACTTTCAGTTTTGGAACTTGATGTAGGGGCTACGCCTTGATCTATCCTATGTACTAGATGGCTTTGAGATGATGTTTAGATTTCTGCTTTTCTTTAAAAAATGTTTATATGTTGAAATTGTCTCTATATATCTTGTATTCTATTTTCTTGTATGATGAATGCTAAGTGGCTTGTATGAGGCCTCTCAGAGTCCTATACATTATGTTACGCCTAGGGGCTACCTTTGGTCGTGATAGTACGATAGCTAAACTTAACACTTTTACAAGTGCAAATGAACAAAGTGTAAGTGATAGATTGAATTTATGTGATCCTAATGTTTCTTTACCATGTGTTGGTAATGTACATATTGAGAGTGTGGATACACTAACTGATTCTATTGATGACTAAATTAATTCTTCTGGTAAGATTGATTTGTGTCCATCTAGTGTTGACACCCATGCTTTGAGGGATAGTTAATTATCATGTGATAATTATGTTGATCAACTTGAATTTGAGTGTAGTTCACTAATTGAGGAATCTTGTGATGTGATTAAGGAACCTCACTTTGGTGATACTGATAATAATATTGATCATTTGAATAGAAGTGACTCTTTGAGCATATCTTTTGTGGAAGATCCTATTACTTCTTTTGCTTATAGAGATCATGTGCTTAAAAATGCTTTGAAAAATGATATGTGTCTTCTTTATACTGAACATACATGTTTTAATTCTCCCCTAGTGGTTGATCATTCCCTCTTTAAGTACAATATCTCTTTTGAAAATGATGAAATCACTCCTAGTGGTGTAAATCATGAGAGTAGTGTAGTTCTTGATAGCTATATTTTTTTATAGTAACCCACTATGGTGTGAAGATTTTCCTCCCAAAGATGGAAATCTCTTCTTTGAAGATGAGAGTACTCTTGTGGGGAAGGATTATGATTAGAAGGAAGGTGGTATGTGTTTTCCCATTTCCTCTTCTTCTTGGTGTGTTCCAATTCTTAATGGTATGACCAATGATTTTGAGACTATTAGTAGTCATACCTATAAAAACCCCTTAGACGACGTTGTTTTGTGAGACACCTTTCTCTGTTACTTGTTTACATATGATGATGCTCACACTTATGAGCGGAGTATGTTTTTCGATGGTAAGAGTGCCAATGGACAAAAAGTGAGGTACTTGATCCCAGTTCATGTATTTCCTTTCTATTTGACACTGATAGTTAGTTGAATTTTGGAACTTATGTAGTGATGGTTGGTCGAAATGACAACATAATTTTGATGAATTTGTTGACACCTTTCCCTATGATGAAAAGTCCTTCTTGAGGGTTTACAATCCACTTGAGAGGCCTACGTTTTGTATGGGGAAGGGTAGTTTCCTAAACCCCTTTCTTTAGTATCGCTTTGAGTATGATCTTATTGATTGTGCATCTTGTGGGGGTAGGGGTTATTTTTCAAGAGAAGGTGAAGTTTATCTTAAATTCGTCATCATGTCTTTGTGTGTTCCATCTTGTGATGTAATGAGTGCTAGGATCCTTGAACCTAGTTGTGATCTTGCTTATAGGAACACCTTAGAGGACTCGAGTGGGCATGACACCTTCCTCTAATATCCCTTTGCATATGATGAGTCTCATGCTTGAGTTAAAGGTGCATTGCATTTGGGTCGGGGTACCATTAAGATTTATACTTGTTTGTATGACTCAATTATGTGGACCAATTATCATTTTGACCCCAGTGTTCGCTTAAATTGTGATAAGTGTGGTAGTAACACTTTCTTTCTTTCATATGATTCTTACTTGGTGTTGATCGGGGTCAAGTACAAAAATATTCCCAACACAAGTTGGCAAACATACCTCATTCAAGCACATAGGATCAAGTAATAAGAATTGGTAAGAATTACATTTTTGAAGTTCACTATCACATTGGACGGAGTCTTAACTTGGGTTAACACTGTTTATTACTTTGCACTTAGGTATGAGGGTGTTCATGTGCTACTAGACTTAAAAGGGGAATTGTGCTTGTTAAAATATGGAACCAATGAGGGTTTACATGTGTTGTTGCCTAAGTGTAATGGTTCCTTCACTCTTCCCTTTGGTCAAAGTCTCTTGAGTAGCAAAGTATCTCTTGTTTTGATGGGTTACACTCCCTTTGTTGATCATTTTGATTCTTGTTATATGCTAAGTTTGTGCATCCTTAGAATGGTGATAGAATAGTTATTTCTAACACTAACCTTCATGCCATGAGGATCTTGTTGTTATTTGCCTTCCCTATGATTTTGCAAGGTTTGGATTCGAGGACGAATCCTTTTCAAGAAGGGAAGAATGATGCAATCCATATTACCTCAAGGCCACTCACACCAAGCCAAGTTTAGGAACTTCAGTGTATAGAAGGACAATTCACAAAGATGAAGGTTCTTGAGCTTGAGTTGATGACAAAGAGGGGACTCCATGCCTTGAATAGTAACATACACGCTTGGAAGGAGCTCTCAATTGAGCAATACAACGTTAGGATGATATCTTGGAGTATGGGAGGTCTAACGAAGCAAGGAAGAGCAAGTGAAGAAGCTGCAACATTCACCGAGCTAGAGGTCACTTCGGCGACTCGCCTAATGGCTTAGTCGAGGGCTTCCAGATCGCCTAAAGTTCTAGGGATCTATAGAGAAGATCCAATTCGACAATTGGATCGGTGACTCGCCGAGTCCCTTAGGGGAGAACGACCCAGCTAACCCTTTTCCTCATTTGGGCTATTTTTGGGCTCTTAAATAATAATGGCCTAAAACTGTAAATAACAAGTATAGGTTCTCTTTTAGGTAGACTATTTTTAATATGGATGATTGATGAATTGGATCTCCTTTGAGAGACTTGAGAGTTTGGTGACGCTTTTATTGAACATTGTTTGGAAACGGGAGTTGCTTGGAGATTTAATTTCCTTGGGGTCTTCGTAAGAGACTCGGTGCTTGATTTGGATTAATCGATTGAGGTCTTTAGGTTTAATATACATTTAGGTTGCTTTTGATTTCCTTTTCTTCTGTCAATCTATTTATCTAGATTCGGTGCTTGTTTTGGGATTGCAATTGGAGGTTTTAGGATTTAACACATCCTTTAGTTGCCAATTGTTCCTTCTCTTGTATCTCTTCTTCTATTTTTATTTCTTGTCTTTGATTTCCCCATTTTCATTCGTAATTCTTAGAGAGAATTACATCAATAACTAAGACACATGAACCGAAAGAGTAAACTATGAAGATCTAAATAATTCAAGCTTGAGCAGGAACAGAGGGTAAGAGATGAGGATAACAGGATATCATATAGGCCTGGGCCTCCCAAGTAGCACCTTCAACTAACTGATTCCTCCAAAGAACCATTATGAAAGCAACTTCTTTATTTTTTAACTTCCGAACTTGCCGGTCTAAAATCTCAACTGAAACTTGTTCATAAGAAAGACTATCCTTTATACCAAGACTCTCCAATGGTACTATAGCTGCTGAATCACCAACACATTTCTTCAACAAGGAGACATGGAAAACTAGATGCACTGATGCCAAGTCATTAGGTAAATCAAGTTCATAAGCAACTTTACCGATCTGCCTCAAAATATGTTTTGGCCCCACATAACAGGGATTGAGTTTCCCTTTCTTTCTAAATCTCACCAGACCCTTCATGGGAGAAATTTTAAAATAGACTCAATCATCTACATCAAACACAAGGTGTCTTTTTCTAACATCGGCATAGGACTTTTGTCGACTTTGAGTCTTTTTCAATCTTTCTCTAATAAGCCAAATGTTCTCTATAGCTTCATGTACCAATTCGGGTCCTATCCAAGAAACTTCACCCACTTCAAACTAACCAATAGAAGATCTACACCTCCTGCCATATAGTTCCTGAAATTGAGCCATAACAATTCTTAAATGATATCTATTGTTATATGAAAACTCAATCAAAGGCCAATGATCATCCCAATTTCCCTTAAGGTTAATTACACGAGCTTTCGTCATATCTTTCAAAGTTTGGATAGGACGCTTCGCTTCCCCATCTATTTGAGTATGTAAGGCCGTACTAAGCTTAACACGAGTACCAAGCCCCTTTTGGAAATTAGTTAGCACTACACCATTTTAGGCCTAAGGCCACACTAAATCTGGACAACGCTTGTAAAGTGTTGCCTTTAATATTTTTGGGTACACTTTTAAAGTGTAGCCTTAGTTTTTGGGTTTTGACCACGGTAACATTAGCAATATTTGTCAAGCGTGCTCTTTTGTGGTATAGGCTACATTTTTTAAGCATAGTCATATCATAATATAATTGGCAACACTTATTTATACTTATGAATACACTTTTAAAGTGTGGTATTTTTATAATTAAAAAAAACAACACTTTTTAAGTGTGGCTTATAGATAAAATTTTCACTAAGATATTTTATTCCCTCCAACATATTTAAGTCTCCCTCTAATTTCCAATTGGCCAAAAACGGAACTCATACAAATCAAATTAAAAAAAACTCTCAATATAAACTTTAACTCTAAAATCAAATTTGTGCCCCAAATAAGAATAAGAGTTGCTATTTGCAGATACCACAAATCTCACGCCTAAACCCAACTTTCTTATTCTTCTTATTTTTCTCATTTTGACTCATGAATTCTCCATTGTAACCAGTTCGTCATATTTCAAATCTCGTTGTCACTCTACATTTTTCAGTACTTTGATGGATAGTGGTGATTTCCCTAATTTTTCTTCACCTTCATCTAAGAAACTGGAGTAATAGGTCGAAGAAGTTCAACATTGATTGGAGGAAGAAGGGATTTTATGGTAGTTGATACTTGGTTTGCCTACATTCGAGAAACTGGAGAAATAGTTTTAAGAATTTCGACATTGTTTTGAGGAATTTGGGGATTTACGGGTGTGGATACTTTGGGGATTTATGGGTGTGGATATGGGTTGTAATGACGAAGATAGATTCAATCACTATGCTCATAAATGCCAACCTTCTTCTGTTCATCAGTTTGCCCTGTTGATGGTATTCAAAAATCATAATTTATATGACTATATTTTCATTTTATGAGATTTTGAATTGTTAGATGCAATTTGAGATCTAAATAATCTGCACATTTTTGAAATTTGAGTTTCATTATGTTACATATAGTATTAAACTCGATGTCCATTTAAATTGGTTTGGTGTTCTGGAATGGTATTGTAGATTGTCTTTTGAAATGTTTGTGCTTCATTTCGTTTTCTTTTAGTTTATTTGTGTTTATGTATGAGTTAGTTGCGTTTATTTCGATATAGTATGGACATTAGAGATTGAAATATTTATTTGTAAGCTTGTAAATGTTGTGATGAACCAAAGTAGCTCCAAAGTTTTGGTATTAACTAGCAAAGTGATTTCTTTTGAATGTGGGTTGACACCTTCCCTGATTTTATTTGGAAGGTTGCTGGTGTAAATCTTGCCTTGTTAGTTCCATCTGCCAGTGAAAATGCTTTTAGTTTAATCACGGTAAGAAGTGGCTAAAACATTCGTATCACTTTCTTAATTGTTCGCAACATCATCATATATGCAACCTTTCTGAATACACCTTCTAAAAGGGAATGCAATAATTTTTGGGGATTTATTACAAACTGTTATGGAAGAAAACAAGAAATTATTGGAAACGTACAATTTTATTTTGTTTTTTATATTTGAGAATAATCTAATTTTATTGTCTGTGTTAACGAACAAGAAGGGTCTTTTAAGTATAGTAATAGGGAGTGCATTATGTGCAACACTCAGTACTTTTTCTCCAAATTATAATTTGTTGCTTGCTGTGCGTATTATGGTTGGAGTTGGAGTTGGTGGTGTACCTGTTTATGGATCTTGGTTTCTTGAATTTGTGCCTTCACAAAACAGGGGAATGTGGACGATTATCTGTACATGTTTTTGGACAATTGGAACAAAACTTGAGGCTTTATTAGCACCGGTACATTAGATATCATTAGGAGTTATCTTCTACATGTCTTTTGGATAAGTTTTTTTTTGATGTTTCCTCACTTATTGATCTTCTATTATATTGTGCCTTCAAATAATATTATCTGCATATAGAAAAATAGAAACAATTGGAAAAAACTGAAGCCCTTTAGCATTTCTTCTTCTGCAAGCATGTACTACTGCACAATTTACTTCTGATTCGTGCTGCAAGCAATTTTGTTTGTTGTAAGCTTGAGGACTGTGCAATGCAGACAAAACAGTAATTGTTGTTAGTTGTCACCAAAATTCTGCCGTAATCTCATATATTCTTATTGGTTGTTATGTTGGAGATGATTATGCCAAGATTGGGTTGGAGGTGGCCACTAGCTTTATCATCTATACCATCATTTGTAGAACTTTTGTTATTTGTATTTACAATAGAATCTCCTAGATGTCTGTGTGCCATGGGTCGAACAAGCGATGCCTGTGATATTTTGAAGAAAATAGCAGTGGTGAATAAGACACAATTTCCTCCTGGAAAGCTTGTTTCTTCCCAACTGACTGAGGAATTGCATTCTCCTGGAAAAAAACAAAATCTCAAGTGTTAAATCAGGCTTCTCATCCTTACTGGTGCTTTTGTCCCCCGCATTACGTAGAAATACTCTCCTTATATGGGTGGTTTATATTGGAACTAATTCCTCATATTACGCTATTATATTACTGACCTCTTTGTTTAGCAGTGGACAATGCCAACACTCGTTAATTGCTTTTCACACGAAGGATGATCAGAGCCTTTATACAAATGTGCTTATCAATAGTCTTGCAGGTAAACCAAATTTCCTTTATTTTAGTCATATTCATCTCAACTAATTAGAGTAAATGATTGTCTTTCATGCACTTAGCGTTGATCCGATAACAAGTTGTAAAATATAGATTATCCTACATTTGGGTTCTAGAGATCCCTGGGTTTCTTTTATCAGCTATAATGGTGGAGAAAGTTGGCCAGAAATTCAGTATGGCAGTTATGTATGCTCTATACTTCCTATTTCTTTTACCACTTCTTGCACCTCAACTGTCTGCTTTGACTACTGCCTTGCTATTTGGTGCTCGTGCTTTCAGCTCCTGAAGCATCCTCATTGTGGGAAAAATAGGGGCCATGCTTTCTCCTATGTTTCGAAGAGGGTGAAATTGGTAAGAAGGTGACATCAAAGGCTGCAATCAGATGTTTCGAAGCAGTTGTAGTTTTATCAGTAGCCAGTGTTCTGCTCATTTCAGTAGAGACAAAGGGTAGGGAACTATATGATACTCTTGTCATCTAAATGTTTAGACTTATTTCATTTCACATGTATTGAAGTTTTCAAAATAGGTTAGTATCATTCTCAATTACTTATGTAAGATTGGACTGAATCAGTGCAATGAAGTTTTACTTGCATGAATAGTTAATCTTGGTCAATTCTTCATTTATGAGCTAGTTTTTGGGTTGAATTGGACACAATGATCATATGTTCGTATTGCTCTAGAGCCAGACCCATTGGTCCTATTCATGTGTTTCTTAATGTTGCCTTACTCTCCACCTCCCCGGTGTTATGTTATTCATGCTCCAATTGTATCTAATAGCTTGTCATTTCATTTTTTTCTGTTACTTGCTGCAGTCTCTTTGTTCATGGGATCCTCGTAAGAGGCCGACGGCAATCGATGCTCTTCGGCATCCTTTGTTCCAGGTGGACAACTCCTTCCCCTTCTTAACTTAATGTACATAATCCAGTGTCTGTCTCTCTATTAAATTAGATGATATCATTTGTGATGTTACAGAGTTGCTTTTACGTACCTCCATCACTACGCACCAAGGCTGCTATTGCTAAGACTCCTCCTTCTGGTTTGTACTGTCTTCTATATTACTAGTAAGAAACTTGGGTTTTATGTTGTTACGATGAACTTAGATGGACTTTTTTATTGTTGCTGTTGTGCGGGGTGCAGTGGAGCAGAAGTACAAGTGGTCATTTGGGTTGTTGCACAATCCCAAACCTAGCATCAACTTCTCTACTGTCAAGTCATAGCTGCCGTTTAAAGCAGGTGACGTATAATAATTTAAAGGATTTTACTGTGATCAAGCTAAATCACAGGCCTAGTATTCTTTACGCTAACCATTTTATATTTTTCTTTCCTGAATTTAATTGTGAAAGAACCATCCATCCTTTTAGCTACACAGAAAAACCTACCTTCTTTATTCTGATTCTTATTCAATTGTTTCCAACTGAAAACTCTATGACAAGTGTACAAAGGAAGATATGAATTATCAGGTATGTTTTCCTTGGAAACAACCTTTTCTTATTTTTCCCATCTGACAGACGAGACAAATGTTGTGGCTAGACGTAGGTGTATTCTCGAGTCTTGATACATTCGTAAATCTACGCCTGATTCTCGATGTCTTATTGGGAGCAACTTTAAATTATTTCCTGATATCATCTTTGTTATCTATTTTTCTTTTTTTGTCACCAGGAAATGAGCAAGATTGACATATGATACTCATAAAAATCTGGCATTTTTTCGTTCATTTACTGCAACAGACTATGTTGCTGCTCAGCGGCTTAAGTGAGACATGTTGTTTCTTAAGCTACTTACACTAAAGCAATCTAACCTAGTCATTAATTTCTTTCAAACTCCATCTAGGAACTGTTCTGATTTTATTGTTGTCATCTGAGAACTGATTTATTGATTTAGAAATATAGTGGCATCTGAAATGACTGAAAACATCAGATAGTCCATTTATTCCTAAGGGAAAAGTTTTAGTCAATTGGCTTTTTATTTGGTAGTTTAGATTTGTATTAAATAAGCATGTGACAAGCTGTTGATAAAAGCGTGCATTGATGTGTTTGGCCTGTTACTTTATTTTTATGGATTGGTTTGACTTTATTTGAAAGTTCATCTTCATGAACAGAGGCTATCTATTTCTTTTATTTTCATGTGACCTTGGTTAGTTATTTGAACTCCATTACTTTCCTCTTTTCATTCTGAGTGGGCCACATAGGCATGATACTCATAGAGTTGCCCAAGTATCTTTCACCATTCAAGCATATCCTGTCAGTGACTAATCCACACACAACCAGAAATTCCTAAAATTTGTATCTATATTCTACTTTAACGGGATATGGAGTTACCCAAATGTAGTTTGTTAGTGATCATTTAAGTGTTTTGTTCTTTTCTCCTAGATTTATTATTCATATTTGCCGAAAGAGTTTTGGATTACATGTAGAACTAGGATTTTATAGTTTTTGTAACAACAGTTGATTGAAAAATGGATTTTGTTGTAGTTACTTACTGTGACATCTTATTAGCATATGAAATACATGTTTTAATAGGAACTAAGAGTCCTGTTTTTCATGACAGTACCACTACATTGGGAAGGGGCTGGGAAGTATTGTTAAAAATAACTAGTATTGAGCATATTAAATACATGATTTATTTCACTAACTTATAATTTTATTTTGAATGTGTAGGAAAATGTCAGTAATTAAATTTGAAAAGTGGCCAGAAGTAAACTCGATCTATTGTAGTGAACGATGAAGAATTTTTGTACTATTGTCATTTTGTTTGAATGCATTTGGTTTTGTGGAATTTATTGATAGTAGAGATCTTTAAGCAATCACTTTCTAAGTATTGGTTGTAGAAGGCATGTTTCTCAAAGTTTATTTGAAATATATAGCTTCGATTTATTTATTAGCTAATTTTGTGGTTTAGATCACTTATATATATTTAATTATGTGATTATTGAATATATGCAAATAAAAATTATTATTCTTAAAAATTAAAAATTGTGGCTACAAAAATTCTACACAACATTGCCACACTTCAAAAGTGTTGCTATAGGGACGTCCAAAGTGTGGCTTACTGATTACAAATTTCATCTTGTACATAAGAAAAGTTACACTTTATAAGTGTTGTTCTAGATGAGAAATAAAGACAACACTTTTTAAGTGTGACCAATAACAAAGCAAAGGCCACGCTTTTAAGTGTAGTATAATCAAACAAAAGGTGTTGCTAATGAATTACTTCAAAGCGTGCCATTTATACCTCTTTGGCCACGCTTTTTAAGTGTAGCTGCTATGACGACATTTCAAAAGTGTAGCCTAATGTCAAAGGTTACACTGCTTTAGGCCACCCCCTAAAAAAGTGTTGCTTAAAGTCCAAAAGTGTAGCCTTTTAGCAAAGGCCACACTTTTTGCTAGTTTAGGCTACACTTTACAGGGGTGGCCGTAGTCCTAAAATGTTGTAGTGTAGGTGTTTAATTATTTTAGTCTAGGGTCATTTACACTAATTTAATAGACCTATATAAACTATTTTAAGTCATTAAAACACTTCATTAACTCATTATAACCCAAGACCCCAAATCAAAACCCAACTACCCTTCTGTCCCAAAATCTTCTCTCTAGAAACTCCATTGAAGAACCTAGAAGGAAACCAAGTTAGAGCTTGAAGAAGGAAGATTTTCACTAAGAATTTGGAAGGATTCTACACCTAAGGTATGTAAGTTCTTCATTCTTGGTTAGCTATCACCAAGAAGCCCCTTCAACTATGTTTTCAAATTCCCCAAATCTAGGGTTTTCAAATCTAGTCATGGGTCTTCTTCCAAAATGAATTCAATTGTTTAATTAAGGTTTATTATGATTGATTTTGATTATTTATGATTGTATTAATGGAGTATTGATGATTTTTGATGAAAATCTCCCTTGGACCCATGATTTCCCCTTCTTCCTAAATTGTGAACTAAGGTGTGACTTGATTGATCATGGAAGCTTAATAATCGATTGTGTTTAGGTTTATTATATTGTTGAATCATGATGTGTCTATATCTAACATGGTAATTCTAGTAAGTTAGGATTGATCTTGATTCTTAGCCTTGAAGGGCAACTTGCTAGGGTTGTATATATTGATGAAGATTGTATATGAGCTTGTTAATCCACTTGAAAGGTGGAGGTGTTTAATTATGATGTAATTGCATGATCTAAGTGTGTTTTACATATATACTTGACTAAACTAAGATTTCTAAGTTGAATTGATATAGTCTAGGGTTGTGCCATGAAAGAGGCTAATTGAGGGTTTAAATGTGATCCTCCAAGAATGATGAAGTTCTCAATGTAATGCCTTAGACTAGATCACCTAGACTTGAATTGGTTTAGGGTAATGCTTATAAACATGAATTGACTCGATCATGATGTCATGTGCATGTTTGTGAATACTTGAAGTATTAAGTGTCAATCATGATGTGATTAATGTATTGATGAGTTGTTGGATCATGGTATTCCCTTATCTATTGTTTGCTATATGTTTGGGATAAGTTGGTCCATAACCCTTGAAGGGCATATTGTGAAGGTTTGTGCATGTTGACAAGATTGTGTGTGAACTCATGATTTACTTAGAAGTTGATGGTCCTATGAATATTGGGTATATTTAAGTATTGTTGAAAGGCCATTCTTTCCTTACCCTTACACTTAATTGTGAATGAAGTATCCATTATTGTAATGTTGTTGTTGTGTCATTGCAAGGACAATTACACACACTCACACACTCCATGCATAAACATGATCATGATGTATCAATGGTGTTAATTAAAAGTATAGTTCTCATATATACCTTTACACATTATTATGCATGAAATGTATATGACCATGTTGTTCCTATTGTGTTGATTGAAAGTGCATTGTCATGAGAACACATGATCTTGGTGTGAAAGTTATACTCACATAAAAATGTTGATTCTAAGGTTGAAAGTACATCCTCACCTTTAATGAATCTATGAGCTATTTTGATGAATTGTATTGAATGAAGGATAAAGTATCTCCTTCACACATGTAGATACAATTTAAATACTATTAATGTATAATTTGGAAAATAATGCTTAGCACCGAGTGGATTTGGACAATGAGGTAAAGGCCCTTCCGCTAATGCAATATGTTGGGTCATCTTAGTGAACTCATGAGATGGGAACTGTTATGGTAATGCAAGGGATAGAGTTTCTAGAAGCAATCTCCCTATCCCATAACTATGTGCCAACATAGGACTTAGCTGGTGGATCCACCTTATAGCTATATATTTAGTTCTACCTTAAAGATAATGAATGAAACATGAATTATACTATGACTTCTTAATGAGCTTTACTTAGTAGGAGTGGGGGTATGAGACTTCACTTCTACATTGCACACGTAGACTTAGTAGGATGTCATAGGATGGTTCCTTTGCATTATGATGAGATTTGAATGAATGCATGTATATTGGATGAATAATTGTTATGAATGACTTTCCTTATAACTTAAGAAATGTACATGACTATTTCCTTATTTGTGATTATTGAATATAATGAGGTCTAAAGATGAAGTGCGTGACCAAGGTATCTTCAAAGGGGTACTTGGTGGGGTTGGTATTATGGGATGCCAACCACACATTGCACAAGTGTTCCTTAGGGGTTACCAAGGTAATGTCTTTACTATAAAATGAGTATGAATATGATATTGGTTTGTGTTGTACATTGTAAATGCATGTTAGTTACCATACATTGCACAAGTGTTTTCTTAGGGGTTGCTCATGTGATGATTACTTAATGATGAGATGATCTTGGTATTTGACTTGTATTACCTTGTAATTGGAGGCTATGTATTGTGAAGATTGGGATTTTTATTGTGTTGATGTTGGAGACTATACTTATTATTATAATGATATCCTCATATTGTAATGAAATACATGTGAGTTGCCTTATTGGTTGCATTCTCCAACTATTTCAAAGATGATGTTAAAAAATGGCATATAACATGATTACAAATGAAATGTCCCTTTTCATGCATGTTTTAATGGTTTTGTGCATGGCTTCCATTCTTAGTACTTTTTGTGGTAACCCCTTATTTCTACATTTTCTATAAGTGTACACTTTACAGATATTGGATTTCATCCTCGTGGCTAGGTTCATAGCAGATCAAGAAGAAGAAGATTGGTGAGTCCTCATTGTATTCGAGGGGTCAACCACGTGTCCTTTATTGTGTTTACTTTTATGTTTTTAGACTTTTGTAAGGGTCATGTCCCTAAGTTTGTATTAAGGAGTTTTATTCCAAGTTTAATAGATGGTTTGAGACATAGTGTCATAGATACTCTTTCATTTTTATAAGAGACTGTGATTCTAAGAAAAGTTTTAAATTTTCCGCATTATTTTCTATATCTTATGTAATGATGATGCTGGAGGCTTGTACGAGACCCTTTCGGGGTCAAGTACGCCGTGTTACGTCTAGGGGCTGGCCTTGGGTCGTGACACGTGGTCCGCACCACAAGGTGTCAACGCGGTCGTGGGAGGTGAACAAAGGTTGATTGGCTACTGGAAGCCACCATTGGCAGCACCATGACTCGTGGTGCTCTTAACGGCCTGCTTGGATCCTCGTGAAGGTTCCCAAACTTAATTCCTTAGCTCTTGACCTCTCACTTTACCCCTAGCTTAGACTTCTAGATTTCTGAGGTGTTACGTTATCTCCCCTTTGGGAACATTCATCCTCGAATGTGACACGACCCAGGGGTACCCCCTAGATGTAACATGGCATTCTTGACCCCGATGGGGTCTCATACAAGCCCTTAGCAACATCATAACATAAGATCATAGAAAAGTAAGGAAAATTAAAAACTTTCTTTCAAACAATCTAAAACATTTTCATAAGCAAGCGGAAGTCTTTAGTAAGTCTTTGTCTCAAATCATCTATGAGTAACATGAATAAAAGTCTTGGGACGCAGCCTATATAAAATCTACAAAAAAGGAACATAGTGAGTTTGTCCTCGAAGCTATGAGGACTCACCAAATTTCAAGTCTTATTGCACCTTACGAACCTAGCCTTCAAGCAACTCAATCTCCCAACACCCTACATTTGATTAGAATGTAGGCAATATGCATTAGTACAAAATGTACCAAGTATGAAAGGTAGCACAACATCATAAAGCATCTCAAATGGTTAGTCAACACAAGACATAAACATAACAGACAATAACATATTTATAGCATAAACTCCAACATAAGACTCATATAATAACAAGTCAACATAAGAAATTCATAATTTCATACTTCAACCATTAGTCTTTCATATTCAAGAGAACTACTTCACAAGCCACCTCCAAGCATACTTGTGCAAGGCAAAGATAGCATCCTATAATACTATCCAAGCTAAGTACCTCTCTTTGGTCATTCTTGGTCATAGTCCACCTTCGTAGTCAAGACCTAGGTATTCATATCATAAGAGCACTTATACTCCTAGGTAACCTCAAGGCACACTTGTGCAATGCATGTGGGGCATCCCATAATACCACACACACTAGGCATATCCTTGAGCAATTTGATCTGCTATGAACCTAGTTTTGGGCTTTGGAGATTAACTTGCAATTTGAGCAATTCTTGATTTTCTAAGTTCGTTTTGAAGATTTTGACTTTGAAATTCAAGTTGAGATTCTGGGTTTATTCTTCTCATTACGTAAGTTCATGATTTTTTCATCTAAAAATATAAACTGTGTTCTTGCTACTATGGATAACTAAATCCACAACTAGGGTTGTGGGAACCATGAGCGATTAACAAAGTATGAATAGTAACTAAGTAATTCTTGAATAGTGTTATTGCATGCATTGATAATTCTTTCGTTTAAAAGTCTTTTAGGGTTGGAAACGTTAGAACTCGCCTTATTGCTACTTGCCGGACCAAGGAGGTAGTTAATAAGAAAATAATTATCAACATAGATATAGTGTGATACTATCTAATAGTCTAATATCAATTGATGCGAGGGTGAAAACTAAGCCATACATTGATGTGATGTCTAATATGAGGTAAAGGTAAGGGTTAGTAAATTCTCTAGTCGCCGGACCAAGGAATTAGATATACCTAACTTATCACTTTGCATGTAATACACTAGGAAAGGATTACTATTACTAGGATTACCGCGTTATGAGCTTATGGGGAACACGTACACCCTAGTTTCTCTGTCATCTTGATAACAACTAAAGTTTGAATCTTGCTCACTGATTATTCACATAATTTCTAGAATTTGTTTAACAAATCCCCCCCTTTAATTACTTGTTTCGGAAATACGTTGACTAAAAGAATATAATTGTAAGTTAAGTTTAAGTCTAAACCATATTCCTGGTGGGATCGACTCCAACCTCCAAGTTGGGCTATTTACTCGATAACGATCGCTTATACTTCTTTAGATAGGTGTAATTTGAGTGTATCAGAGGTTAGCTCTGACATTGAGGGAATCTAAGAGACTCACCTCACTTCATTAGACAATGAGGGAGAGTCACTGGATTTAGAGGCTTCCAACTCTATGCCTAAGGATGACAGCTTCTACATGCCCGGAGAGCAAAACTTTGCTCCAAGGGGATGAATGATCTGTCTAGGATCCGGGTGCCTCAGACTCCTCCTCCCCGAGCTTCAGCTCAGACTGTGGTCCCAGCGCCACCTGTACAGGGCCCTCTTCACCGGTCTCTCAACAAACTAAAGGCCGAAGGACTGAGGACTAATATTGAGGAGAAGAGATTGTCCACAGATGGTGTGTTGGACAGGTATCCAGAGATAAGGTGCACCCTCGAGTCCCACAAATTCAATATTTTTACTAAACCCCGGGGTCCCTACATTTCTAATTGGGTCTGAGAGTTCTACTTGGCTTACAAAAACTTGGTACCACAAGGGAAAAGGAAAGTCAGCACCTTCAAACCAGTGGATTATGTGATTGTACGGAGCAAGAAGGTGAAATGTGATAGTGAGGACATAAACGCCTTCTTGGGATGTACTTATAACTTCATGCATGACTACCAGAGCTTGATTCAGACAAAAACATTAGATGACTTGAAATGTTGTTAGCTCCTCTTCTTTTTGACAGTACTCCTAGGTGGATTGAGGTCGGAGTGCAAATAGGGAAGAAGGATCTCAATGTCGCGGTGAGGTGTTGGTTCAGGTTTATTAGCAGTACAACCATGCCATCGCAGAACGAGTCTATCCTCCACCACCCAAAGGCAACATATCTAGGATATATTATTGCTTGGAAGAGTCTAAATTTTGGGTTGATCATTGAGCAAGAGATGGCCATGAGGGCCAAACAGAGTCAGACATCACTGCCATTTCCAATGTTAATCACCGAGCTATGTCGTCGGACTGGTGTTATTCGAGATGAGAATTTGGTTGTTGAGATCACACTCACATCTTCTATAGACATTCGGTGTATTAAGGTCGAGTACACACAAGATGATGCAGATAGAAGGAAAGCAGCTCCGGTGGACACGTCCCTGGAGTTTAATATTGATGCGATATCTGTAGAGGCAGCCTTGGCTACTCCAGCCTCTGGGCCTTTAGGTAATTCTAGCTACGCTCCTTCTGAGGCCCTGAGTTCTTCTGCTGCTCCCCCGCCCCCTAGATCTGCTACTGGTACTACGACCTCCAGGCCTGCGATCACCCAGGCCAAGCTTCTCAAGATGGGGCACCTAGCCCATTCTGCTGATGAGCATGCCTCCTGGCTAGATTCCCAAGATGATTGAAAGAGCTCTCGCTACTGAATTGAGACCTCTTAAGGCTTCTATTGATGCCCTGAAAATAAGGATAGAGGTGTGTGAGAGAGACTAGGGAGCTATTCATGAGGTGATGACCTTAAAGGCATAAATGCCTGAGTTGAGGAAATATGTGGACCAGCTGAAGTCCACTGATATGTATATGATTTTTATGATGGTAGAGATCCCCTGATGACCCGAGCACATATATTCTAGCTCATTCTGGTATGCCTCCGGCTACCATAGGAAATGAGGTTAGAGCTGATGATGCGGCTGCAGAGTCCGAGGATGAGACTGATGAGGAGTAGCTAGGTGTTCAGGAGGAGAGTGTTTTTGAAGGGCTGACTGACTTGGAGGAAGCTATGGTACATGTAGCTGTTCAAGCCTCATTGAGGGATACAACCATGGCAGGCTCCAGTGTAGCAAATGCTAATGCGACACCGAGAACTGCTGCCCAGACAGATGGAGTGACTAAGATTCAGACTTCACCCCAGGCTTAGCCTGGCAGGATGACTTTTTACCTCCCTCTCAATTGTTTTATTGACTACTTTTGTTGTTTTAGTTGCATTTGAGGACAACTGCTTATTTTTATTGGGTGGGGTGAGGTATTTCCCTACCTACCTCTTGTCTTATGATTGGTTTTGTGTTGATGATATTTTTGTGAATATTGGGCTTTGATATCTTGATTGTTGAATTATGTTGTGGATGTTTTTAGCTTGTGGTTCATTATTTTGAACCTAATCTAAAAATTTTGCCATCTCTTTTGAGTGTGATTGTGGTTGTTCTTGTGCAAATTTGAGTATCGATTGTGGTCAATACCAATGACTTAAATAGTGCTCCCAATTGAACAAAATGAATCTGCGGCTACGATGAGGAAAATGAAGTTACATAGGCAATATGTGAACTTTTAGCATCTCGTTGTGACTAGCCGGTTGTCGAATGAGTCTCTTGTGATGAACATTGCACGCTAGCTAGAAAGTGTAAAGTCTTTCTTTATATTGGTACCAATGCCTTATGTGATGAGATTATTTTGAACAATGTGTGTGATGAGACCTAGAATTTGCCCCGTTGTTCTGGTTGATTGAGTGATGCAAGCACTTGAAATGATGTTAGTCAAACAATTTGAAGAGTGAACTAACTTGACAATATACCTCTTTTGTGGCCAACCTTGTGAGATGTGTGAACCTTGCTTGACACCCTTTTGAGCCTTACCCTTTTCTTGGAAGAAACTTGAGCAATTGTGACCTCTCTTTATCCATTCACCCATAACTTTCATTAAATATGGTTTGTGTGAATAGACAACTTAGGCCAAAAGCGTAAGTTGGGGGTATGGTGAAAAGAGAAGGAAAGTCAAGAAGTGTGAAAATTACCCCGTTGTGTGATTTCTTTGAAAAATACTGAACCCCTTCATGTAAAAAAATGAGAAAAGAGAAAAGGAAATAAAAAAGAAGAAAGAAAAGAAAAAGACCGAAAAAGGTGTTAAATAAAGTAGTGAATATTGCAAACGAAGTGGGGTATCCGGTGGTTCATATGAAGTTGAATAATGGGGTGGATTTTGAACATGTTTGAAATGATAAAGAAAAGGAAGAAAGTGATGTTCAGACCGTATTTCATGAAGTAGAAGCCACTAAGCCTAAATGACCACACCTTTACACTCAACCCGATACAATCCTTAAGAAGACCTTTGCCATCTTGAGTGAGTTGAAACGAATGTTGATTGGAAAATAAAGGCAAACCTTTGGGTGAAGTCATGCATGTATTCATCTTTGTGAGTGTGAGAGTTGTACGTGATTCTAGGATGGTAAATTGTTGAGGAATTTTGTGTGAATATGCAATCATCTTTGTTGTGAGGGCATTTGAGTACCTTTGTTGAGCTTGAACTTGCATTTGAAGCAAGCCTTGTGAACCTGACCATCTTTGATAACGGTGAGTCACAATTTTAATCTTGGAGTGCACAATTGATCATTGTATGAGTAATTTGAACCTTGTTGTGTGCATTCATGTTGAGTCTTTATTACGACCCAGGTACCCCCTAGATGTAACACGGCGTACTCGACCCCAAAGGGGTCTCATACAAGCCCTTAGCATAATCATGAACATAAGTACATAGAAATGATGCGGAATTTAAAACTTTTTACAATAGAAGTCTTTTTCATAAAAGTAAAATCAGAGTCTAGACCTTGTCTCAAAGAACCATCTAATACAAACGAATACAATCTTAGGGACATAGCCCTTTACATCATAGTCTTGAAAATGGAAAGTAAAAAAGGAAACTAGAAATGAATAGGCCTTGTCCTCGAACCATGAGGACTCACCAAACTTGCAGAATAGTCAACCAAAAGTTTACTTGAAAGGAGAAGTGTATCTCAACGACCGGAACCTACACTTATAAGAAAATGTAGAAACTATGGGTTAGCACAAATAATGCACTAAGTATGGAAGCCATGCATAGAAAATCCTTAAAATATGCACAAATGGGACATTTAGTTTAAATCATGCCTTTATCAAGTTTAAAAGCCATCATGCACATGTAGAGTAATTACATAGTCAAACCATTTCATAAGCAACCCTAGGCTACCATAATCATGCATATCTTACCTTGACCTCATCCATAGCCAACACTCATAAATAAGGAGTCATTCATGCTCATATCTTATAATAAGTAAAACCATTCATGGCAACAACTCATATCATGCATACATGGATTCACATATCTTTATAGCATAAGGAAACCACACCATAACCTCTTTATACGTCTACTTGTGCAACGTACAAGTGAAGTCCCATACCCCCACTCATACTAAGCAAAGCTCATTAAGAAGTCATAAGTATAGTTCATGTTCATGGCTCATATTCATGGAAAACATGCATTAACTCATAAAGCATCATGTCATAAAAGTACATACCACAATCACTCTCTAAGCTCACTTATGCAATGCATGAGTGAAGTCCCGTACCCCCACTCATACTAAGTAAAACGTCTTAAGTAATCATAGTACATAACCCATGTTCTTGTTCATAATTTATCTTCTTGTTCTTGTCATGTCATGAATCATGTTCTTGTCATGTAGGGAATTATAGCCTTAACTGACATAGACCATGTGAGCTACATGGAATCTGGTGTCATACCCCACACCGAAAAGATGTGTCCTACTTGCCTAAGGTAGAACTAACATGTTTAGCATTTAGGTGGATCCACTAGCTAAAGACCTATGTGGGTACATAGTTTGGGATAAAGAGAATGCAACCAGAAAACTGGACTAACTAAGGTAAAAGGTTTCCATCTCATTAGATACATGTCTTGGGAAGCCGAACCAACTGACGTAAAAGCTCCCATCACATATTCATATCCTCTCGGTGCTAAGCTTAATTCCCTTTAGTATTCATGTTGAGTCTTTACTTTAGATTCATGTTTATGGAAGAATGCCTAACACTCAAACCAACATAGTATCACGATAGCTCATGGATTCATTAGGTGAGAATATCCTTTCAACCTTAGAATCATTAATACGTGTGTAAACCTTTCACATCATGTTCATAGTATTTCATGAGAATAACCTTTCAATCAACACAAAAAAAATATCATAATCATAGACCTTTCGTTCATAGTCATGTGTAAGGGTATGTGGGAGGAGGATCTTGCAACAACAACCTAATTACACAATAGCCATAGGTTCATCACTATCTAAGTGAATCATGAGTTCATATACAATCCTCATCATCATGTACAAACCCTAACAAATTGCCCTTCAAGGCTATGAATCAAGATCAACCCAAACATCCATAATTACGACAAGGTAAGGGGGATTTTATGATTCAATAAGTCAATAAATATAAACATAATAGATTGACATACTTCCAATATCAATCAACCCACATCAACAATTCATAACTTAACCATATGGGGGAAGTCATGGGTCCATGGGGAATTTCATCATAAATCCACAATACTCCATTAATCCAATTGTAATTCATCATAATCAACCAAAATAAAACATAATTAAACAATTGAAAACGTTTTGGAAGAAGACCCATGACATAGATTGAAACCCTAGGTTTTTTGGGGGAATTGGAATCTTAAAAACCAAGTTTGAAAGGGCTCTACGGGTGGAAACTAACTACCCATAGATGAAAAGCCTCCATACCTTAGGAATATTTCCACACGAAATTGGAGAAGAAAGGCTGCTCCTTGAACCCTAAGCTTGACCTTGTTCTTGCTCTTCAATGGAATCTTAGAGAGAGAAATATTGGAGAGGGGAGTTGGTTTTTAGTTTGAGTCTTGTGAGTTATGAGGTGTTAAAGAGGTGTTTAATAGTTAATAACTACTTATATATGTCTAAATTAATGAATTAAAATGACCCCACACTAATATAATAAGTTTTGGAGTTAATGGATTGACTAAGCCTTGGCAGAGATTGAGTAGCTTTTGCAGGGGGGACCTACGCCTACCACCCATGGACCCTAGGTAGGATCATGCCTCATCCTGAAGGTCTGTGGTTTGGGTCTGCAACCTTTCCTTTTGGCAAACTCAAGCCTCCCACTCACGAGCCCCACCCACGGGGCGTGAGTGAATCTACAGACCGTACTGCATGGTCGTAGTCTCCATCAGTGACTTGGAGGATTGGGGGAGGTCTAGCCTCAACTCAAGACCCCCACATACAGGGAGTGAGTCCACCCACGGGGAGTGGGTTCCCATTTCTTGAGTCATGCTATTTTTGACAACTTTTTGGCCAGCCTTATGGTCCCTTGGGGGGTCCTTGAGGGGGTCATGCCTTGACGTTTAGGTCCTAAAACCTTAGTAATAAGTAGGGGAGGTTATTTGACGACTCTTATTTTCATGTTAACCTTATTTAGGCTACTAGTTTACATGTTAGGCTCTAACTTAGTTCATTAGATTTTGGAGGTGTTACAGTCTTATGCAAGCACTATTTGTAGACATCCGTATTGAACTGCTCATCTTGAGATTTACTTGAGGACAAGGAAAAGTTTAAGTTGGGGGTGTTGATGAGTCCGAGATTTGGACTCATTTAGGGCTTGTTTTGATAGTTTTAGTGTCCTCAAATGCCTAAATTATTCTATAAACTGATGTTAAAGCCATGATTTTCAAATATGTGGACTAAGGAGCAAAGCAAAGGACACTAATAGGAAAAAAGAAACTAAACAAGCTGAAGGAGTGGAGAAGAGCAATCCTGGTGATCGCCAAGACCACTCGGCGAACTGCCGAGTAGTTCTTCAGATCGCCTAAAGTTCCAGCGTGCCAGCCCTGAGGGAAGCAACCAAGTCGGTGAAAAAAATGGGCAGTCGGTGAATCTTCGATCGGTTCCGCGATGACAAAATGGATCGCCCAAAGTTATAGGACTTGAGGATGCTGAGCATAATTTCAAAATGGCGATGGAAGAGAGCAAAGGGCGGATCATTGAACCACTTGGCGAGCCCGACTTACCTCGCCTAATGGCTCTTCAGGCCAAATTTTGGGCAACTATAAATTGGATTTTAAATGTAATTTTGGAGAGTTCTTTCCCATATATTATAGTTCCCATTCTAGACTTAGAGTATTCTCTTTAGTTTTTGAATTCTAATTGTAGAATTTTTGAGGAATCGAAAGTGGGTCTTTAAATTTCATTCTTAGAAAGCATTGTAGAGGCTTGGAGACTCTTACCTAGATCTTGGCTAATTCATTTGGTAACTATTTCTCAGTTTTTATGATGTGTAGCTAAAACCCCAACTTATTGGGGTGTGATCATGTGTTTATTTGTCTAATTATCGTATCGGTATTGTTGTTTTATGATGAAATTATTGTTTTAATGTGGGTTTAATCATTAGCTGAGTTTAAATTTATGAATTGTAGTTGCAAATGCAATTCTAATTTTGAGTTCTTAGCTTGCTTGAGAAAGAGGTTTTGGAGCCAAAGCTCTTGATTAATCATTTGTGGGTATTGGGTCAATATGGGTTCATCTCGAAAGAGTGAATCTTGAATCCAATCCTACCAATCTAGCTCGAGAGAGTTGATGTATTAAGGTTGTCGGCTAGTTATCTTGTTAAGCTTGTTGATGTTTGAAATAAATCAGTTGAGCCGTAATGGTTGTTTGAGAGAAAACTATTGCACTTAAAGTCCAGCCTACCCACGGTTTTTCAGCAACTCATTGTTAGATTTCTATTACCCATTTAGTATAATTAGCTTCTAAATGATAATATCCTGAAAATTCCTCTCTATATTGTTGTTTTCCCTTGTTTTCATTATTGTTTCAGCTATTCATTGCAAATCCAAACCCCCCATGTGACATTCGTTGTCTTCCCTTTAGATCAATTTGTATGCTTTCGATAATTTTTGTTCCTATAACTGATTAGATCACGTTTTTACTTCATAGCTAAATTTTAGACACGTACCCCGCTCCATGGATTTGACCCTAACTCTTCATTGGGTTTTATACTGATTAACAATCATTTACACCTAGAATTGGATGAGGTGTAGTTGAGCGTTAATCAATACTCAATGCATCATATGGAGGGTAAGAACTACATCTAGCAACCCAATATGCATGAAATTTCAAAACTAATCATGTCCAAGGAGGAACTACCATCTCCAAGCTAAAATCATGATCAACACAATCTCATGGAGCCTATATGCAATATGTACTCAAAACATATATCCAAGGAGAAATTATCAACTCCAGCCTATGACATGTTCATCAATTCATCTCATAAAGTCTATAGCCAACTCATACTCAATGCACGACGACATGAGGAAAATCAATCACATAAACTCATTTTCTTTTAAAACACAAGTTTTCATGAACATGCATAACATAAGGGAATCATGGGATATCTAAAACACACATGAATTCAAACAAAGAGCAAACCATGAGGAATTCATTACCTCAAGCTAGGGGAGGAGTAGAAGGAAACAAATGAGGATATCGAGACATCATATCTGCCTCGGCCTCCCATAGCCCCCTAAACTAATTGATTCCTACATAACACTTTCATGGAAGCAAACTTCTTAACTTGCCGGTCTAAGATCTCTATCGAAACTTCCTCATAAGAAATATTGTCATCAACTCCCAAACCCTCTAAGGGAACTATGGATGTCGGATCTCCAACACAGTTTTTCAACATAGAGACATGAAAAACCTGATGCACCAATGCCAACTCATTAGGCAAATCAAGTTCATAAGCAACCTTACCAACACGTTTCAAGATCTCATATGGGCTTACGAAACGGGGACTAAGCTTCCCTTTCTTACCAAATCTCATTACACCCTTTGTCACGACCCAAGCCTAGGGCCTAGACGTGACCGGCGAATGGGGAACCCGAAGGAACCCCAAACAAGCCTCATAGCGTATCATTACACATCCTT
>JAJOOF010002209.1:0-42118 GCA_029582545.1 Solanum lignicaule
TTGTTTAAATAAGTTAAATTAAATAATGTGGTTTTGTTGATGGATTTAGTTGTTGAAATTAAGTCAAAACTAAACTAGTTCAAGTTATAAAGTTGTTAAGTTGTTTAAATAAGTTAAAATAAATAATGTGGTTTAGTTGGTGGATTTAGTTGTTGTATCAAGTCAAAACTAAACTAGTTAAAGTTGTTAAGTTGTTTAAATAAGTTAACATAAATAATGTGCTAAACTTACAGCGGCACTAGCAGAGTCGGAGCGGAGAAGAATAGCTGAACAAGAAAGCATGAGTGAGACCGTTGAGCGAATCAAAGAACAAGTGATGAACCTCGCTCGTCGACCTACTACTTTCGCTCCCGATGACACCAACGACGAGAGTGATGAGGATGATTATGTAGATCTCACTCCCTAGTTTAGATCTCTGGACATTTATGAACTTTTTGAAATTTTGAAATGAATTTTAAAAGACTTTATAAGTCTTCAATTTATGATTTAGATACTTTTGAATGTTATTTTAAGTTTGTTGTTTTATGTTTTGTTTAGATTGTTTATAATTGTGTATGTTTGATTGGGCTGAATAGTGTAGAATTGAATTGAATTGAATTTGCAGGTGTGTAGTAGAAACTGCCAGTTTCTATTGTCAAAAATATTGCAGAAAAAGCGACGGACAGCATGGTTTAGTCCGTTGCTTTTCTGGGTTTTAATTTTTTTTAAAACCCAGAAAAGCGACGAACAGAGTGGTTTAGTCCGTCACTTTTCTGGGTTTTAAAAAATAAAATTTCCAGAAAGCGACAGACAGTGTCCTTTTGTCCGTCGCTTTTATGGGATTTTCAAAAATAAAATTTCCAAAAAAGCGACGGACTGCGTCGCCTTTTAGAAATAAAAAAAATAAAAATTAAAATAAAGCAACTGAGTCCGTTGCTTTTTTTAAAATTTTTTTTTTTTTTAAAAAAGTAAAAATGTGACGCTGTCCGTCACTAAAAGAGACGCAATCCGTCGCTTTTTGAAAAGCGTCGAGCTAAAAAGCGACAGAGGTGACTGCGTCGCTTTTCCGTCGATTTTGACCAAAAAAGTGACGCAGTCCGTCGCTTTTGGCTGTATTTTTTGACAATTTTTTAGTAGTGTCATTTGTACCTTGATATGCTCTACGTCCTCTACCTCCTCGTTGACCACAGCCACGACCTTTGAATGATTGGTGACTCTTATCTTCATTGTTGAATTTGTTGGTGTAACTTATTCCTCTTCCACGGCCTCACCATTGTCCATTTCCTTTGTAACTTTTCTCTCCTTCATATCCTTTGAAGGATGCCTGAGTTTTAAGAAGTTGCTCTAGTGGCTCTTCTTTTCTCCTTTTCATTTTCTCTTTGTGGGCTAGTAAAGAACCTTCCAATTGTTCTACCGTCATAGAGTCTAAATCTTTAGACATCTCAATAGCACACACCACATAATCAAATTTAGGTGTTAAAGAACGAAAGATCTTTTCTACCACACGCACATCATCTACTTCCTCCCCGTATCTTCATAGTTGATTTACAACAACCATCAATCTTGAACAGAAATCCGAAATGGATTCAAATTCTTTCATTTTTAAAACGTCAAAGTCAGCCCTTAGAGTTTGAAGTTTTATCTTCTTTACTTTGTCAACTCCTTGGAGAGAATTTTGTAAAATCTCCCAAGCTTCTTTTGAGGTGGTTGCATCAGTCACCTTCTTAAACATGCCATCATTCAAACATTGATGGATAAGAGTGAGGGCTTGTTGATCTTTCTTTCTTGTTTTTAACAAGACCTCCTTTCATTTGAGGACAAAGTTTCCTCATTAGCGGATTTTGTATACCCTTTGTCTACAATGTCCCAAACATCTTGAGAACCAAGAATGACTTTCATTCGTAGACACCATATTTCATAATTTTCTCTTGTGAGACGGGGGTACTAAAAGGACAACAGACTATTATTTGCCATGGCTCTGACACCACGTTGTTGGACAAAATGATAATCACATCCAGGATAATGTCCAAATTAAATAGCAATAAAAAGAGAGTAACAATGACACCAGATATTAAAATGGGGTAAATATGATACCCAAATAAGTAATACAATAATATTGATGAAAAACTTTGTAGTGTCAAAAGACTACTACTCAACACTCTTTTATTTCTTACAACTCACAACAATATTACTTCTACACTATTTTCTCACAAACTAAGAATTAGTTTGTGGATTACTCTCTCTACTCTCTATTGCTTCTCTATTTTTGGTGTGTCCTTACAAATGAGTTTAAGTGCTATTTATAAGAAAAATTTTGCCCATTTAATGTCACTAATGACATCAATGAACACTAACAATTCAAACTTGTAGGTAAACAATTTTTACGCTTGTTGACATTATTGCAATTTTACAGTAATGGAAGACTAATATTGTTGGCCTAATGCAAGACTAATATTGTTGGCCTATTGCAGCAAAGGAAGACTTAAAAAAAAAAAATAATAATAATAATAATTAAAAAATAAAAAAAATAAATAAATAAATAAATAAAAAAAAAAATAAAAAAAAAAAAATATATATATATATATATGTGGACTCCACATATTGTAGTTGTTTGTTTTAACTAGTAAAGTAGTCTAATATATCCTCTATGATCTTTTTTTCTTTTTTAGGCAAATCGACATGGGATTTTTTTACCGTAATTTTACTTAATATTTGGTTTGGCTAATCATCCAAATTCTGTTTATTTTGAAAATTGCTTTTCGTCTATGCTTACTTATTGGAGACTAGTCCTTTGTATTTGAGCAAACAATTTGAAACACACTTTTGCCACTAGTGGAGCAACAACGTCTGTTAGGGCCAAATTACCAAAAGTGCTTCTGTGAAAAAACTACTTTTTTCGACTTTTAAAAAATTTCTATCACTCAAAAGCAATAATATTTTTCCTAAAAAAATTCCAAATGGCTCAACCTCTGCTTTCTATTCTTTGTTTTTCTCTTTGCTTTTTCAGTCCATTAATTAATTCATGTCAGAGTTCAAATTCTAGCAAAAACAAAACAAACCAAAGTTTGAGGTGTTTCCCTATCCGCTTATGTTATGACAGGCAAAATTATCTAATACTTGTGTTGATTTGAGGTAGCAGATAGATCCACATAAATTGAATGGTAGTTAGTTAAACACTATTTGTCAAAGAATTGATGTTATGTAATGTGTATATAAAATAATCATGATTATATATTTATAGATCAAAAAAGTTACTTGACTTATTCTGGCTTAGCTATTGTCTATTGCCATTGTAAGTACTTAGTGGAGTTGTTAAATTACTGTACAAGTTGACCTGGACACCATCGTTAATATAATTAGAGATGGTATCTTTCTCAATTTGCTGCAAAGGTTTTGAAATTTCTTTCTTTTGGCTATTTGTGTGCACATATGGTGTTTTCAACTTTTGAGTTTGACAGATTTACTTTGTGATCAGGGGCGGATACGACACTCCTTCATCAAAAAATTATATTGTATATAGACACATTATTAATGTGTATCACTTCCTGATCTTTTTATTTTTAATAGATCAAATTAGTTTTTTTTCTACAGGTTAATTTTGACAAAGACTAGTAAAATATAATATTACTAGTCTTGTAATTAATTATTTGATAAAAAGAAAAATATATAAATAGATATTCAAATTTGATTTCAACCATATTGACACTTAAACTTACCAAAACGCATTCTCTTGTCTCTCTCATTTTCTGAAAACTTGAAAGAATGCAAGAAACATTGGACTAATTAAAAACCAATTCATTCTCCACGTAATTTGCAATTTCAATGATAAACAAAGTGGCTAAATAACATATTTTAAATATTCTTGACACAAAAATATGATGTAGCCTATTGGTTTTAGGCACATTGAAAAAGTAGAGACACAAGAATTAGTAATTTTTTTTTTTCACTTTTTAAGAAGAGCAGATTTACTTTAGCACTTGAACACTTTTTTTTGTTTCAAAAAGGGTGTATAAAAGATTGCTTTCTTTTTTGTTTTTTGGCAGTACCAGCAAAAAAACACTGTTCATTTCAAGGTTTTAAAAAGAAGTATTAACTTTTTTTATGACAAACCTCATTTTCCTAGGTGAAGTGACTTGTCTTTCTCTACTATAATGGAGTAAGATGTTTTTTTCTTTCTTATGTTAAGTGGTGTCAAGATTGAGGAAAAGGACTTGCCAACCACCCTGTTTCACTCCAGTTAACTTAATAAAATAATAGCTCATTGGTGTCCATACTCACATTATAATCATCATTAAATTGGTGATGAACATAGTGAGAAGTCTTTAATCTTGTTTCCTGGAGATATTTCTTGAATTTTTTGAGACAAGTCGACAATAAACCAATTCATTCTCTACGTAATTTGCAATTTCAATGATAAACAAGGTGGCTAAATAATATATTTTGGATACCTTTGACATAAAATATGATGTAGCCTATTGGTTTTAGGTGCCTTAAAAAAGTAAAGACACACGAATTAGCATTTTTTTCTCATTTTTTAAGAAGAGCAGATTCACTTTAGTACTTGAACTCTCTTTGTGAAATTTCTGGCTCCACCATTGAACGTAAGCATTTAAAAAACATGCTTCTTTCTTTTGTAATTATGAATTCTGGACATAGGCATGAACTGCATTATGTAGTAAAAAATAATTTTTGCACCCAACTTTCTATTCGGCTGACCACTTAATTCTAAGTCGTCTTGGACCTATAATTGTTGGGAAAGGCAAGGCACTAACAAGAATGTCAGACAGGATAGCAGCGGAACAATATCCAAATCTAAACTTTCCCTTTCAATTTGAACCAAGAGAAGACAAACCAAATCAATTAATATGAAGAATGAACAACAAATATATCAACCAAACTAAAGCAATAAGACAAGAATAAACCAATCACACAAGACACAATGATTTACATGGAAAACCTTTCGATGTGAAGAGTAAAAAACCACATGACCAAAAGCTCTGTTGACACCCAATTTTGGACCTCCACAATATATTAAGCATCGAGTTTCTTAAATTCCAAACGTTTTGAAGTAATTGACTTTGTAAAGTTAAAAATATTTTTCAAGTTACTTTTAATTAATTTTATAATTTTTATGTAATATATATGTTTTATATAATTAGTATATTTTAAATATTTCAAAAATCATCTCAAAAAGATTTTATTTTTTTAGTAAGTATTTTATTAGTTTAGTAAATTATAGTTATAATTTTGAGTTAGTTAAATTAGTTAGTTTATAATTAAGTTAACTATTTTATTTCATCAAAATTAAGAAGCTCGTTAATTAATTAACTTTAATTCGTCTTATTTAGATTTTAGCCGAATTTATTAATTTAACTAAATTTGGCTATCGCTTAAACTTCGAAATCTAACCAATCTAATTCTATCCCTGACCCATTTAAAAAGACCAAGAATTGGGGCCTTTCTTCCAATTTCCAGCAGCACTATACGTACAACAATAACAATACCAAAGCTGTCAGCCCAACAATTCCCAGACCCATCTCTTTAACACCTCATTTGCCCCAGCCCAAATAAATCAATAACAATACAACAGAAACAACACCAACCCAATTCCCCCTTACCCGGCCCCATCCCCATCCCCTTTTTACCTTTCAATTTCAACGATAGCAGCAGCAAAACCGACAACAGCAACAGTAGCCGAACGACCCCACCTGTGTCTCCTTCTTCTTCAGTAAAAACCAGAAACGTCAAAGCAGCAGCAGTCCAAAAATGTCAACAGCAGCTATACGCATCAGCCCTGCTGCCTCGTCCGGATTTTCTGGGATTTTGGAGAAAATTTCATACCGAACCCAGTTGTTCCCTGTTCCTTGAAAAGGATTTTGAATTTTGAATTCGAAGGAAAATTCCGTTTCTGCCCCTGTTCCTATCCGAATTTTCCCCCTTTACCCCCAAAAAATAGTAAATCCTAGAATTTTCCCTATATATATGTCTCTTCTTTTCATTTGTAAGGGTTGGATTTTTGAGCGAAACTACCTAGAATAACTCAAGTAAAAATAGCTAAAATACATACGAAATACACTTCAAGAAAAGAGAACTAGTTTCAGTATTTTGAGTCCAAGCTTCTGCCCGAAATTCTTGTTCATTGTGCGTATTCTAGTTTGTGGAGTATAGTGCCTGTTCGTCCCGTTTCAGTTTCGCTGCTCAAGAAGAGGTAAACGATTCCTAGCCTTTTTTATTCCGATTCTAATGAATATTGAGTCATAAAATAGTCGTTGTTGTTGGTGAACTGATTTTGTCCGATATGGTCAAGCTTGAATCTTCCTCTTCATGATAATCTTTTCTGAAACTGATATGCTTGTATCTCGTTTTCAAAAAAAAAAGATTTATCGCCTGTTTAATCTGGTCTCCTCTATTTATGATGCTCATCAAGACTTCGCGGCTAAGTTGTACTCGTTCCGATTTTTGCCGGTTTGCTTGTTGATCACTTTGATACTACTCCACCCATATTTGTCGAAATTGGGTCCCTGTTTTTGCTGCGTGTTTAGAAGATGTCGAATGCGTTTAGTTTCCTTGAATGCAAGTTGAGTTTAAGAATTTGTATTCTTTTGAAAGCATGCTTGCAAATCTATTAATCTCTTCTGCTCGTCCCTCATTTTATTAGTCACTCGTTGTCTTGGTTTAAAAACGAGATTGGAATTTTGCCATCTTCTTTACACCTGAGTTTAACTTGGATTGTTTTGGTACTGTTTAATGGTCGAAAAATCTGGAAATTTCAGTTCTTTAATATGGTCACATTTCTATTTCTCTGTAGCCATTTTTTGTGATAGAAAGCATCTTGGAATCTGTGGTTCTTTAATGTTTCATGTGAATGTGACTTTCATTTTGGTTTGAGCTAATCATGTGTTCTTGGTATATCTCTCCGTGTGTTTCGTAAGTTAGCAATTATATGTTTCCATTGTCCACGAATGTTACCTGATGTCTAATGTTTCGTTTGGTTAAAAATAGCTGGTTTAGTTCTTGTTTGGATTGAAAAAGATATATATATATATATATATATATATATATATATTTGGATATAGCTTCGGAAGCCTTGATGTCAAAATCAGTAACACAACTTAATGAATTTTTGTAGTATGACCATGCTTTATTTCTAATTCTCTTGCCAAAGTACTTGGTCACTTTGTTGTTCATTTTTTATTCATTATTATTAAATATGCCAAAGGATATATATTCATCACTAAATGGGTCTTAATGATTAATTTAATCGAAATCTTTTCTCTTGCATTTGATTTTATCCTAATGGTCGGCAATACTTATATGTCCCCTATGTAATGTTGTGTTTTGTTGGGTTCTCTTCTTCCATCATAAAAAGAGAAGTTGGTCATTATCAATCTGTCCATTATGAGAAGTGTAGTAATATTAGCTTTCTAGTGTAAAAATTTGAAGTTATTGTTGGATTGAGTACATTGGTCATAATTTCAATTTACCATGAGATCGGAATATTCTTTGACATTATTGGCATTGTTTGAAGTAGAAGGAGCATGTGTGGATATCCTAGTTAAATCGTGTGTTTGACATGTTAATTTTTTTTTTCTTGAAGTTATTGTGCCGAAAGCGTCTTATTGCTTCATTTCTTCTTACGAATTACTATGAGTATTACTTATGTATCTTATTTGTTCTTGCTACATGTGAAATCTTTCCGAGTTCACTACGAACCCCTCCTTCCCTTTGCATTTCGGGAGAGCCATAAAGGCCTAAATTTCGCCTTTTCGAGTCGGCCAACCATTAAATCGACGAACAGGTCTCGAAATTGAAAGAAGCAACATATCGAGAAATTGAAAAGATTGGGCTTAAAGAGGCCCACTCTTCTTTAAAGAAAAAGTTGTATTTTTGTCATTTATTGGGCCTAAGCCTATTTAATTATTATTATTATTATTATTATTATTATTATTATTATTTATGTTAAAAGTTTAGGACAAGTTAGGACAGGTGAAAGAATTAGGCCTAAGACCCAAAGAGAAAACATTATATTTTGTGTTAGACTAGGACAGATGCAGGTGACTCAAATGAGCCAAATGCCCAAAACAAAAATGGGTTCAAATACTGGACCAGGCAGACAGAAATCAGATTTGGGCCCAAATCTTTTTCCCTCTTTGCTTTATTGTGTTTGTTTACTTGCCGATATCTGTTACTTAATTTTAAGGTTCTAAAAAATTCAAATCCTCAAAAGACACCAATTTTGAATTAATCACTTAATTAAATTATTCGTCTCTTACTTGACTTAAAAATAAATAAATAAATAAGTTTACAAAATATTTTGCTTAGATAATATTTCAACATTTTCTTTAATTGTCCTAAACTAACAAAATAGTTCAATTTTGCAAGTCAAGCTAAGTTAAAATTATTTTAACTTGATAATTAATCACTGTATAACCGCATATTAGCGGGCATTTCGGGTGCTTTCAAACCCTTTTCGAAATGCTAATATGAACCCCGAACCCCTTTGAATACTTTCATTAGATTTCTGTTTTAATCTTTTGAAAAAGCAGTTTTTCTTGATTTTGCTTCCAAAATTAAGTGGCGACTCTTAAACCAGTCTTAAGTATATTTTTAAATAAAACAAGCTCCACTATAAACACCAAGAGTTACAAAATTGTTCTCCAAAATTGGCCACAAAACAAGCGACAAACAATGAGCAACAACAAATCCAGATTGCACCAAAACTAGAGAATTAAAGAAGAAATTTCACCCAAAAACGTGTTACTGTTCACGCCCCAAAATCAGAAGCTACAGACCTTAAAATCTGATCTTCACCGTTGAATTGCAAGAACCAGATTCTGAGAACTCCCAATTCAAATTTGAGCACGATCCAACGATTAACTAAGTGGCAAACTCTGTCTGAAGTGGACTGCATGAGAAGAAAATTTTCGGAAGCAAAAACAAAATTTTTCTCTTTTTCTCTCAATCTCTAAAGCGAATCTCTCTTGATTTTTCTCTCTTGTGTTTCTGAAAATAAGACCAAAATAAGCCTTATATATGCCACATAATATTGGGGTTATGGGCTAAAGTGGACTGGTCCTAATAAGACTTTTATTTATCCACATAGAAAGGAAAAAAAGATCCTAAACCCAACAATAATTTACTCCCTTTATCCCTAATTACTTGTCCACTTTTCCTTTTATAGTTGTCCCTAATTACTTGTCCATTTTGACAAATCAAGAAAGAATAATTTTTTTTTACCTATTATACGCTCAATTGAATGACTAATTACTTTGAAAAATGTAGAACTTTTCATCCACTTTATAATTAATAGAGATGAAATGGAAACTCACTATGTCATTAATTATTTTTTTAATATATGTGTCAATTCAAAAGTGGACAAGTAATTAGGAACAGAGAAAATACTATTCATTCCGTTTCATATTTGCAATCTGATAATCAGCATGTCCACAATGTGCTAATAAAATTCACTCTATACCTTCTGTATGGACACTGCCATTCAACCAACAAAATGAGTATTTACACATAGTTGATAGTGCAGTACAGACTATGAATATTACAAAATTATGTGTAGAACTGTATTATTTATTTAGTGACTTCATATAAATTTTCTAATATATATAAGCAAATAAAAAAGGACGAACACATCATAAAAAAGTTGTACTTTGTGCTGGAAATGTGATGGGACGAATAGGGACACTTGTGAAGAAGATCTTCAAAACAATTTATAATTTTGGTGCTTTCATTGTGAAACAGCTGTACTTTTTTGGTAAAACGTGTCAAGTTACGTGTGATCAAGGTAGCTTCAACTTTACTTTTAGTTTCTATTCTCCTTAACCCATCTCTATTTTACTCTTCATTCTTTGTATTTGGAAAGTAAAATAGAGAATGGGTTCTTCAATTACTCTCTATTTCATTCTCTATTCTTCAATTATAGAGAGGTGAATAGTAATTCCCCAAATTTAAAGAATTACTATTCACCTCTCTATTTTACTTTTTAATTATTATAATACTATTTCTATTATATTATTAATTGAGGTTTTATCATTTCTAATTATTTTCTAATATAATATAACATTTAATATTATTGATAAGTTACTATGTCTGCAAATTAATAATTTTTCTATTTTATTTTTTAAAAGAAATGGTCACTTTAAATATGTAATTTAAAGTTATTTTAATATTATTTATATTATATAAGATTATTAATTAAGTCTCTAATATTTATAATTATTTTCTAAGTAATATAACATCTAAAACATATTATTGATAAGTATACTACTTCCATCCCGAATTAACAATTTTTTTAATTTAATATTAATTTTTTTTTTGTCATTTTAAATATGTAATTTAGATTATAATTATTTTTCATTATGAAGTATGCACAAAATTTACATGATAATTCAAACAATCGACTTTTATGTTATAGTGATAAATTATTAAACTACACTTTTTAAAGAGCATGAAAATATTTAATGCAATATTTCAAAATGGAATAGGGGAAGTAAATTAGTACACGAAATAATTGGATACAAGATGAAGTTATTAATTTAAACAATTTTTAGCTACACATAAAAAATAAGAACAAAAAATGTTCATTTTGAACTCCGTAATACATTAATAGAACATTTATGAGAGTAACGTAATAATCTTGAATGTTGAGTATTTATGTAAAATTTAAAATAAATTTTATGATAATACAATATTTATGATGCAATTATATTTCATCAATGATTTCACTTTTATTTGAATTGTTCCTTAATATGTATTATATATAATATTTATTGCAATTTATGTTATTTAGAAATTTAGAATAAAATATAATTTTATATTAAATGAAGAATTTGAAAAAAATAAAATAAAATTTTGTATTACATAAAGAAAAATAGAGGATAGAGTTGGAGATGCCCTTAATTGTTCTGATTTCTCCTTTACTCTTTTATTCCTCTCGTAATTACATCCTTATAATTATTCTACATGTTGTGTTTTTAGAAATTGGCTTGTGCCGCTACGCTTGTGGATTGCACCATTAAGATTCAGCCTACCTGTGGTAAATATTAATTGAATTTTTTTATCTTTCTTTATTATTGTTCGTAATCACAATCTCATGTATATTTGTTAGTTTTTAGTTCTTATGAATCCTTTTTTCGGATAATTTTTACGTACATGTTCATAATTGTACTTGATTTCCTCATGCATTATATTTCTTTGGTGAATTTTGCCTTTGTTTTCAATTAATTAAGTGAAAAAATTTGAGCTATCAAGATCAGTGAAATTTACAAGTGGGTACTACCCCCAAAGTGTTTCCTGTTTAATGTTATGCATAGTCATCAATTAATCGTTTTTGGAGATGCTATTGTTTTTATCCTTTTGATGTTATGCATGATCATTGACTAATATCGTAGCAGCAAAATTTCTGAGGGCGATTGAGCAATTACTCCAAAAACTTGTGTATCTCTGTTTTCTTAGCTATTATTCACTAAATATGCAAGGTGAAGGTATGTTTATTAATTACTTGGATATTCTCCTTGCTTTGTTTTGCTCAACGATAAAATTGAGCATCTCTGTTTACTACTGATTATATTTTTAAAATGTTGGTGTTTGATATATTGTTTTACTTATTCGGGATAAAAATAGATAGTCATGAGATAACATAAAATAGTGATGGGATAAAAATTTTGTGTCTTGTTTGTTTTTCATATCCCACCATTAATATCATAGTGATGGGATAAGTTATCTATATACATGGTGGGATAAATTATCCGATAGATAATTCTGGGATAACTTGTTCCCAACCAAACGACTTACTTCTTTATTTATCCTTTCTCTTACATTTAAATCAAAATCTGGATTATTTTAGCAATGCATGTTGTATATGTACAAAAAGGTTCAAACTTTGTTAGTGTGAGTTGTGTATTTCTTTATGTTAGACTGTAATGTTTATTGTATATATGTGATTGGATCTTTTGTCTTATGTAAATGTAATTGTGTGGTGTCCTGATTGCTAGAATGATTGTAGCCTTTGGACATCGATTGCGTGTGCCTCATTTCCTTATAATAGTTGTGGTTACCGTAGATTAAAATTTGGTTCAATGTCTTGGAACTTTTTTGTTTTTGCTGGTTCTTGTGACTTTAGATAGTTTGTATTTGTTTTTAGTTGAGTTAGTTTTCAAAGACCTATATAAAATTATTTAGACTCCGAAGGAAGGATCATAGACTCGCAGACATTAAGATCTTTTATGAAATGTATGAGAAAAGAAGTATGGTCTTAAACTATATGAATGTTTCCCAACAATCTCTAATCTCCACACCTGGAATCAAAGTAATAATGGGAGTACATTATTTCTACTTAGACAGACTGTCAGAGTGGTAATGAATAATATTTTATATGTATTTTGATGATAACCGTAAAGCATGTTAACTATACAATCTTTCCCATTTGTTTATAGAGATTTTAGCATTGGTACGTACTCTTTGTACATATTGTTTTCCCTAATAGATTGATATATATATTTCTTTTGGTTGCTACCAATTTCAGCTACCCAACTCAGGCTCTACGGGACGAGGTCAAGTTCTAGCGACAATTTAAAAATACCATTGAATTTTACATTATTGCGTCAAAGATTTTTCGAATGTAAAATTATTGTATATTCTACGAGCTAAGGATAGACTCAATCAAGTATTAGTTTGTGCGAGCTATTACTGCACCTTAATTTTGGATATTAATTGTTTCCATTATTCATATACTTCTTTATACACTTCTTTCTATTGGATAACTTTTTTATCGATTACATAGGACGACATTATAATAATCTATGTGTATTAATAACCATGTTGGGCCCGTGCTTAGCATGGGTCGAAGCCAATCTTGTATTGAATATGAGTAAGTTTTTATCGTTCTATCCTGTTAAATATTAGACTGATAAATATTGGCACAGTGCATTTAAAGGAGAGTGGGGTTTGGTGGGAATGTCGAAATGTAAGTGATTGCTTTCTTCACCAGTTCATATTATTTGATTCATGTTAACTTGACACTTTCTTTAAGATCATTAAAAATATTATAAGGAAAATTGATAAAACTCTTTTGATATATCAAACTAGACAAGCAAAATAATTCAGTTTTGTTTTATATATATATTAATGGTGGACAGCTTGAAAATTAAATTTTGCACCTAACTTTCTATTTGCCCTGAAAGTAAAATATCCGGGAATATAATAGTTTTATTATAATTATCTATCAAGAAATGAACAATATAACTAGACATTGAAATCAAGTAAAAAGGGTTCAACATGTGGGTTGTGTGCAGTGGTGGAACTGCTTCACCTTTAATCAGAGGTCTCGAATTTGAGCCCTGGGTATGAAGAAAATTTATTAGGAGTGTCATTCTCGAATAAATTATGTTGTGTGCAATTCAAATTTAGTCGAAGCTCTAATACGAATTCCGAACACTAGGTGATAAAATCAAAAAGAAATGAAGTGAAAAGGGAAGCTTCAATATTCGGTTGACTACTTAATTCTAAGTCGTCTTGGAGCTATAATGTGCTATTCAATTCTTCTGTTCATATTAGTCATTACATTGATTATATTGGACAAATTTATGCTCTCAAGACTAATAACTTTCAAAGAGTAAAATAGGAAGAATAGTATTATTTATGCATTGATTTTGTAAAATGGCGAATATTAAGGAACATATATTTTTAATAAGTAAGATATATAAATAGGAACGGAGAAAGTAATATATACCCTCCATCCCATATTATACGTCATCTTTTTCATTTGCACTTGCATTAAGAAATAAGGTAATTTTACCCTTATGTCCTTATTTAATGTTTGCTTATGACAACTTTGTAATAAATGATGAAATTTTAGATTTCAAAAATATAAGTGCATTTGGATGACTATTTAAATTTTAGAGTTTATTTTTGGAGCCAAATTTTTTCACCAATTGATCCAAAAAATTTAAAAATTCAAGTTTTTCCCACCTCAATTTTCCTATATATTTTATGTAATTTTTTTAAAAATATTTTTATATATAAATTCTTAAAGCAAACATGACAACATCACAAAATATTCAAATTCCATTACTTCAAATTGATCTAAATTTTCCTTTGAACTTTTTGAAATGTCATCTTCCTTGATAAAATTTGTTGAAACTTCAACTTTCAAGATTATTTTTGAATTTTTTTTCATCTTTTATTTTCAATTTGTTTGTTGATATTCTTTTTCAAAATCAGATTTTATAGAATAAGTAGTGAATAAAGAAAGTAGTTAATTAATGAATGAAGTACTCTCCCAATGAAATTAATTACTTGTAGATTTCCTAGGTTAGTCAAAGTAAATACATTTTCAAGATTAATTAATTAATCTATCAAGGGTATAATGGGCAAAAAATAATAATTTATGCATAAATTTTATAAAATGACATATATTGTGATCCAACTATTTTTAAAAAGAGGTGACATATAATATGGGACGGAGGGAGTATTAATTTACCTAAAAGAAGACAGAAACAAAGTAATCTTGGAGCTTAAAAAATATGTTTTTAATTGTTGTGATATTAATGAACCTACTCAACTACCCTACATCTCTAATATTAATTTTGCACCTAACTTCGTACTTAAAATTAAAGTAAAATATCGTGGAATATGTATAGTCATTGACTAGATGAGTCAACGGATATCAAATTTTTTTTATCGTCTGTTGAGAGCATTTTGTGTTGAAAGGCCACAAAATAAAGTGTTATATCGAGTAAACTTATATATAACATATATATTAAATTTGGAAATAATAAAATTAAGTAAAAAATATTAGACTGACATATATTGAATATGAGTACGTTTTTACCGTTCTACCTTGTTAATTATTAGATGGGCACAGTGCATTCAAAGGAGAGTGTTGTTTGGTGGGAATGTGGAACGTAAGTGATTTCTCTTTTCACCGTTTCATACTATTTTAAAATCATTAAAAATAGTATAAGGAAAAGTAATAAAACTCTTTTGATTGGTTAAAATAGACAAATAAAATAATTTTTTTTGTTTAATACTATGATGATTCGGAAGGTTTTTTTTGAATTTTTTTCGTAAAATTGCCATTTTAACCCTCCCGATAGTTACCCCCAGTCATTTCCATTCAGTTTGTAAAGTTGGTTTGGAAATATTATTTAAAAGCTATGATTTTTGAAAGTTTTTAGTTTTGGAAGGTTTAAGTTGTTTAAAAGTGGTTTTTGGTAACAATCGGAGTTTCGAGTCTCGAAATAAAATTATATAAGTTCCATCAGCTCTGAAAAGCAGGATTTGGTTTAGGAGAGTCGCCGATTTCGAATTTGGAGTTGTATTGTGGATTTGAGGCGTTGAGTTGGAAGTTTATGGTATTTTAGTTCTTGAGTTGACTTTGGTCAACATTCAAAGTTCGGATGCTCGGATCAGATTTCCAACAGTTTCGTTAGATTCGGGAATGATTTTAGGACTAGGAAAGGTCTTTGTTGAATTTTTAGAGGTTTCGGGCTTAGTTTGATCTTTTTAGGCGTTATGTTAGTTTATTAAGACTCTCAAGGGTTTCAAGTCAAGGAGACCTCGAATCCATGTTTTGATAATTTCATTGGGTCCGGAACATCGCATTTAGTCGGATAGCATATTTGGTTTGTGTGTACGGGATTCCGAACAAATCGCGAGAGTCCATTCTAAATTATCTTGTGTGATGTAATATGTTGTTGTTTCGGTGTTGAGGTTGACCCCTTCACGTTCGCGGCACCTTGCCTGCCTTTGCTATGGCTCCGATTGTGTTCGCATTGGTCGCGTTCGCGAATTGGGGTATGAGTTCGCGACTATCTGGCAGTGTATATTTTCAAAATGTCACAATTTCTTTCCATTTTCCCTATTTTTGAACTCTAGAAGCTCGGTTTTAGGCGAATTCAAGACAATTTTCAAGATAAAAACATCTGGGTAACTACTTTTGATCCTAAATCTTCTTTTCTTAATTATCATTAAAGAACTCATCTCTTGATGAAAAATAGTAATCAAATAATGCATTGATTTTAATAAAATGAGTAAAATGTTTTTTATCATCCTTTTCTTACTCATGTACTATACAATTAATTTACCCAAAAGTAGACCTAGAAATAAAAGTAGTCTTGGAGCTTAAATAATAATGTTTTTACTTTGTTGTGATATCCAACTGTGGCAGCCATTATACTCCTCATACTCATAATTATACAGACTATTTTAGCTATCATATATAGGTGCTGTTAGGAGTAGTAATTATCATGATTGTCTCAATTGTAGTGTTTCCAATTTGCATTGTGTTGATGAACTTATGAGTTTTTCATGTCCCCTTTATGTATTGGGTTTTATAGTCGAATGTTAATTTTTTTTTTTTCAAAGTATATATATATCTATGTCATCTCCTACAACAATATGTAAGTAGTAATAGTCTAAATTGTAGTGTTGATGAACTTAATTATGAGGCTTTTTTATTATCAGTTCAAGAAATGGTTGCTTGAACACACACTTCCTCCAAACAGAAGCTCTCCACTTGACTTCTATATTGCATAACACGCTCCATCAAAAATGATTTTTAACGATAATTAATTATCATTAATAGAATTCATTTTCACTAAATATATTTATTTAGAGGTAATTACTAGCGACAATTACATATTAACACTCTTCGTAAATGTTACTAAAGCCTATATAGCAATATTAATTTAATGTCGATAAAAACTTTTGTATTATTTATTAATACATAATTGATGGTAAAAACTATTTTTGTTATAATAACATGAGAAGAGAAGCATGTCCACAATGTGGAAATAATGTCAACTCTATAACTTCTCTATGGACACTGTCATTCGACCAACAAAATGAGTATTTGCACATAGTGCAATACGGACTATGGATAAATATTAAAAAATTATGTATAAAAGCGTATTATTTAATTAATGACTTGATATAAATATTAAATATGAATAAGTTTTTATCATTCTAAGTCCTATTAATTATTAGAGTGATAAAATATCGACACGGTACATTTAAAGAAGAGTATGGTTTGGTGTGAATGCGGAGACATAAGTAATTACTCTCTCTCCCATTAAAATCATTAAAAATAGTATAAAAAAATAATAAAACTCTTTAGATTTTGTTAAAATAAACAAATAAAATAATTTTATTTTTAATATATAGAGAGATCACATAAAATAAGGGAAATACATCAAAAGAGGAGGTAAGCATTTAAAAACCGTGCTAATTTCTTTAATGAATTTTGGACATAGGGATGATGTGCATGAGCTGTATGTAGTAGTAATAAATTATTAATGGTGAACAACTTGTAAAAATTAATTTTTGCACCTAACTTTTTATTATAATATTGTATAATACTTCTTTCGTCTCATATTAAATGGATATTTTATTAAAAATATTTGTTCCACGTTGCTTGATCACTTACTAAATTAGAATAGAATTAATTATTTTTTCCTACTTTACCCCTACAATAATTATGGTCTTTAGAAGTTAAAATAACTTTGAAGATTCAAAATTTTTTTTTTTAAGAGGTTAATTAATATGAACAAAGGGCGAAATAGTAAAATTGATCAATCTATTAATGATTTCTTAATCACGGTGTAAAATAGAAAATGTTCATCTAATATGAAACAGAGATAGTAACTATCTAATTATTTATAAAAAAAAATGAATAATATAACCAGACATTGATATGAAGTGAAAGCTTTAATATTTGGTTGACCACTTAATTCTAAGTCTTCTAGGAGGTATAATGCTATTTCTTTCGTTTCATATTAGTCGTTGCATTTATAACTATGCATTGCATCTGTATGTATCTTTGTTTTCATAACGTAGTTCATTTTGGGGTGATATAAAGGGCACCCGTTACCATAGGAAAATAAAAATAATATTATTAACTATGGTCATTTTCACAAGGACAGCTAAGTTCAATAATATAATATAAAATATAAAGGGTTTAATAGGACAAAAATAATTAATTTAATCTTGATTTTGATAAAATAACAAGTTGAAATACTTATTCTTGATAATCGGTGACATATACTTTAATTCTAAATTAGCTCATAAATAATGATGACCAATAAATCATGTATGGTGATTTATTTTAGTGAGACAAAGGGTGTGTTTGGTATGAAGGAAAATGTTTTTCAATTTTTTCATGTTTGGTTGGGTTAAATATTTTGGAAAATGTTTTCCAAATCAACTCATTTTCCTCAAATTTAAGGAAAATGACTTCCGTTCAAAACTTAAGGAAAGCATTTTCCAAACCTCACTTCCAACTTCAAATTACAATTACTTTTTTGTTGAAAAAATCAATTTATTTTGTCTCTACCCTCAAACCAGCCCCCCAACCAACCCCCCCCCCCCCCAAAATAATAATTTGAAAGCTTGTTTTTAAATTAAATTTTTTTACCCCACCTTCACCCCTACCCCTACCCCCACCCCCTCCCAAAAAATATTAAAAATTGTTTTTAAAAGATATTTCTAATTTCAATTTTTTATTTTTTTACCCCCCACCCACTACCCTCGCCCCCCATCTGCCCTCCTATCAACCCCAACCCCCTTCAAAAAAAAAAAAAAGTTTGTTTTTAAAAAATATTTTCAACTTCAAATTTTTATTTTTTCATCCCGATCATCGATCACCCACCTCCCCTCCCCGGCCACACACCCCCCCCCCAAAAAAAAAATTGAGTTTGTTTTTAAAAAATATTTTTCAACTTCAAAATTTCATTTTTTTCACCATACCCTCGCCCCCTCCCCCCCACCTCCTACCCAGCCCCCCCCACCCGCCCACCCCTACCAGCTCCCTCCCCCCACCACCCCCAAAAAATAATTTTTAAGTTTGTTTTTCAAAATTTTATTTTTTTCACCCCTACCCACCCCCTCAGCACCCCACCCACCCCCTACCAGCACCCCCCACCCCCAAAAAAATATTTTAAGTTCGTTTTTTAAAAATACTTTCAACTTCAAAAATTTATTTTTTCACCCCAACCCTCGACCCGCCCTCCACCCATCCCCCCCCAACCCACCCCCCTACCAAGCCTCACCCCCCAAAAAAAATTAAGTTTGTTTTTAAAAAATATTTTCAATTTCAAAAATTATTTTCTACTCTAGTTGAAATAAAAGATATTTCTCAAAAATATTTTTCATTCATAAATCAAATGCTAAAAATCTTTTCCGGAAAATATTTTCTACTCACCAACCAAACATGAGAAAATAAGTAAAAAATCAACTTGTTTTCCAGGAAAACATTTTCTAGGAAAACATTTTCCTTCATACCAAACACACCCAAAATGTATGGATAGATGGTGCTGTGATAATGTAAGGTTCAACTTATAAGTTTCCTTGCTCGTTTATAGTTTAGTTTGCTACCTTTAGATTTTATTCGTACCTTCAAAGATATGTATATACACAAAAAAATTAAGTAGACTTTAACAATCATAATATGAAATTGATATGAATGATTCATTATTAACTTTTAAATAAACTTCTAAAATGTGTGTCTACCAACAAATCATGTGAAACTTAATTTAACGAAAAAAAATATTGAATTTGCGTGAATAAAGTTCCATATTTGTTTCTTAAAAAGAAGGCAAGTTACATGTAAATGTTAAATATTGACCAAGTAGTGCATGGATTTTGATAAAATAACTAAAATGTCTTTTATCGTCCTTTTCCTACTCATGTACTATACAATTAATTTACCCAGAAGGAGACCTAGAAATAAAATAGTCTTGGAGCTTAATGAAATAATATATTTTTACTTTGTTGTGATATTAATGGACCTGTTCAACTACCCTACTTTCGTAATATTAAATTTTCATGCACATCCCTCAAGGAAAATTTAATACAAGATGTAATTTGACTAATATAACCCTACTATATCAAGAATACCAAAAGTCCACATAACTTTTCAATTGAACTACATAATCATTAAGGGCAAAATTGGAAAAAAGTGACTAATTATTTCTTGATTGTTTAAATTGACAATTAATCTTGGACATCTATTTTTAGTATACCTGCCAAACAATTGTGGACGGAGGGAGTACTAAATTTGGAAATAATAAAAATATTAAATATTTTGTCTCGGATCTGGGGGATGAAAATGACTACAAGTCAATAGGCAATTAATTTATTCATAAAGTCCCACCTCCTAAACCTATTAATACGCTACTAAGCTAATCATATTGAAATTAATTAAGTTAGTTCTAACATCTTGAATTAATTACAAGGTATTCCATTAATCTGATAGTTATAAGTTACAGGATATCTTTCCTTTCATACGATTTAAAATTCTATTATTAGATATGTAACATCTCGCAATTTGAAATAACTAGGAAGAAGCTAATAATTGGAAATAGTCATTTTTGGAAAGAATGAAAATCGTGAAATTTGGCTAAGTTAGGCAAAAGTGAGATTTTGGTCAAGTTCAAATGACCATAACTCCTAGCTAAGGATGAGTTAGGTGTAATTCCAGATATGATTGGAAAGCTCTTGGAACTATCTTTCCAACGCCAAGTTTGGGCAATTCCGAGTTTATATGAGTGAGATATGCCCTTTGAAAGTTGGGCTGTTGGATTAAGGAAATGTCCAATCCGGATTTTTGAAGGGTAGTTTGGTCTTTTCCTTACCCTTTTATTTTAATTCGTTTTAGTAATATTTTTTTAGGGTCTAAACTGATAGGATTCAGTTTACACTATTAGAAAAAAAGTTAGGGTTTTGAGAGAAGAGAAAAGAAGAGGAGAAAGAAGAACGTTCAAGATTCGTCGATTTCTTGGAGCTTTGCTTGTGTATTTCATCGGGGGTGATTCCTACAAGGTATGTAAGATCACATAGTGTTGGGTTAGTTCACCCACATGTCAATCTTGTTTCAATTCAGCGAACTTAAGTTGTTTGAATGCAAAGAAAGTGAGTTTTTGAAGAACATTGTTGAAAATTCGTTGAGTTCGTGATGGTTGTGTTGTTGAAGTCTCTTGTTGATTTGATTCGTGTTTCCGGGTGAATTTTCGAGTTAAATCTGTTGTATGTTGAGGTACTATTGATCCTAAGTGTTTGGGGAAAGAACCATGGAAGTTGGGAGGGTTTAGAGATGAAAAACGAAGGAGAAAAATCGGAGTTTTCTGGGCAAGGACTTGGGGCGTCGCGCCTACCAGAGCGCCACAAAAGTTCCTCTGAACTTTGACCTCTAGCGCGTCGCGCCAGCTAGAGTGCCACAACTTTCCCTCTGAAGTTTTAGAACTGGCGCCCCGCGCCTCTCAGAGCACCAGGGACGCCAGTTCTCCCCATTCGTTCCCCACCTTTTAGTACGTGCTCCTTAGTGATATACCTATGTTTTCTAGTTTATTCCAACACTCTAAGGTACATCTAAACATCATGAAATTATCCATAAGCATGAGATCATGAACCTTGAATCCATAATCCAATTCAAGGAAAGTCAAGATCAAAGTCAAGAGAAGTAAGAATCAAGTCAAGATAAGTTCCAAGAGTTTTCCAAAAGTCTTTTCCAAATGTTTTAACTTTGATTTAAGACTTAAAGTTCAAGTTGAGTAAAGAGTAAAGAGTAAATTTTGAAGTTCATTTCTTCAAAAGTATATGGAGACTAAGTATTCCCAAAGAGATTTAAAATGCTTTCACATTTAAATAAGAACGGAAACTGAGATTTCCAAAGAGCCTTCGGGCTAGTTTTCAGAAAAAGTAATCGCTTTCTAAATGAAGCAAGAGGGGAAACTTTGATTTCCAAGATAGCATTTGAGCTAAGTTTTTTAGCACTAATCTCAAATCACAAAAGAAGTATGTTTTTAAAATATAAGAGCCAGTATATTTTGGGAGTAGTATTGAGCACCGAATTGGGGACGAGAATGAGTTTAGATAACTCACGTCACCATAGAACCATGTAGCCGTCAGGGGTAGAAAAGGGTCATACTTTTTAGATGAATCATTTTCGCAATAGACTAGTGGATCAATTAGGCAGTTCAGGTTCTATACCTTTAGCCGGGTATAAAATGTTGTGGCAGCGTGAGGTTGATCGTTGTATCATCACTAAAGTTTTTATGTGATGGTTGTCGGTTAGAGAAACTCCCACAACAGTTATTGTATTTTTATATACATCAGTTCATTTGTATTTCTACATACATCTCATATTTATTGTATCTTTGCATACACACAGAGTTTATAACATGTTTTAAACAACTTTTCTTTATATTGCACTTGTTTTAAATTGCTTTATATTGAAATGAGTCAGTCAGATTGAGTTGAGTTGAGCCAGGTAAGTTATTCAGTTTCTTTCAGATTCCTTTTAGCTTATGTGTTGTTTAGCACTCCAACTTGCATACTCGTACATTCAATGTACTGATGCCAGTTGGCCTGCATCTTATTATGATGCAGACATAGGTAACCAAGATCAACATCTAGCACCTCGTTGATCCAGTTGAGCAACTCAGAGTCAGTGGTGAGCCTCCTTGCATTCCGGATGACTCTTTTATTCGTTTTCAGTCTTTCATTTATTAGGATGTTGTGGGGTTTGTCCCAACATCCATCCCAGTTGTTTAGAGGCTTCATAGATAGTCAAACAGTCAGTTAGTTAATTCAGTTGTCTTTACTTTTCATTTCATATGTTAAAGACTTTAGTTTGCCTTAATGGCTAGTTGAATGTTCTTTTATAACATTCTAGTTACTTCATAAATGTGTAAGTGATGAGTTAAGTCTTCCGTTGAGTTAGTAAGCCAGGCCAAGGGTTCACATGGGGCCAGCAATGGTCTCCGAGTGCTGGCCACGTCCAGGGTATAGGCTCGGGGCGTGACAAACTTGGTATCAGAGCACAAAGTTCAAGAGTCCTAGGAAGTCTATGAAGCCGTGTCTTTAAAGTCCTAGTTATCAGTGTGAAACGTGCCATATCTATAATTAGGAGGCTGCAACATTTAAGAACTATCTCACTTCTTTCACACTTATTTCGTGCATTAGAGTTTAATCTCTAAAAAGTTTTCCTCTAATTCGTGCTTGCGCGTGCTTTTAAGATATCCGTCCCTCCACGAAGAGTTGTTAGAGGACGTCCTGCTAGGCGTAATGTTGAGGAGCAAGGGTTACCCAATGCACCTGAAGTGCAACCGCAATGAGGGATCTCTAATGCTGAATTTAGAGAGGCTATAAGGATGCTTAGCCAAGTTGTAACCAATCAGGCTGGGCAGCAGAGAGGAGCTCGACAAGAAGAGGCTGACACCTCAAGGATTCGTGAGTTCTTGAGGATGAATCCCCCAAGTTTCACTGGTTCGAGCACTGCAGAGGATCCAGAGAACTTCATTGAGGAACTGAAAAATGTGTTCGATATGACGCATGTTGTTGATATTGCGAGAGTTGAGCTAGCTGCATATCAGATAAAGAATGTTGTTAGGACCTGGTTTGATCAGTGGAAAGGGGGTAGAGCTGAAAATGCACCACCTGCGAGTTGGGCATATTTTGAGGAAGCCTTCTTGGGGCGATTCTTTCCTCGAGAGCTGAAAGAGGCTAAAGTATGTGAGTTTCTCACCCTAAAGCAAGATTCTTTGTGTGTGCATGAGTATGGGTTGAGGTTTACCCAACTGTCTCGCTATGCTCCTGAAATGGTTGCGAACATGAGGACTAGGATGAGTTTGTTTGTTGTTGGTTTGGGTCATCTGTCAAGCAAGGAGGGCCGGACAGCAATGCTTATTGGGGACATGGACATTTCGAGGTTGATGGTCTATGTGAAGTAGGTAGAGGACGAGAAACTGAGGGATAGAGAGGAGTTCAAGAACAAGAAAGCTAAGACAGGGAACGAGTCAGGACAACAGAAAAGTAATGCAAACCGGTCATCTTTCCAACAAAAACAGAAGGGACTTGCTCCATCATCTGCTAGTGCACCTGCACCTAAGGACAAGAGTGAGTACTATGGTCAGAATTCCAAAGTTAAACCTACCTATTCACAGGGTAGTGTGGCACAAGGGTGTAGTAAGCCTCCGGCCTGCGCCAAGTGTTGTAGGAACCATTCAGGTATTTGTCGTGAAGGCTCAACTGGTTGTTTCAAGTGTGGTCAGAGTGGGCATTTCATGCGAGAGTGTCCAAAGAACAGGCAGGGTAATGGGGGCAATAGAGTCCAGTCTTCTTCAGTTGCTCCACCAGACAGGGCTACACCTAGAGGAGCTACTTCTGGTACTGGCGAAGGAGCAAACCGCCTCTATGCAATCATCAGTTGCCAAGAGCAAGAGAACTCTCCAGATGTTGTCACTGGTATGATCAAAGTCTTTACTTTTAATGTTTATGCTTTGCTAGACCCAGGAGCAAGTTTGTCTTTTGCAACTCCTTATGTTGCAAATAAGTTTGAAATTCTTCCTGAGAAACTTTGTGAACCCTTCTGTGTTTCTACGCCTGTTGGGGAGTCTACTCTAACTGAGCGAGTTTATCGTGATTGTGTCATTTCCAATAATCACAAAGACACCATGGCTGATCTAGTTGAGCTAGACATGGTAGATTTTGATGTCATTCTAGGTATGGACTGGCTTCATGCCTGCTATGCCTCCATAGATTGCAGAACTCGAGTTGTCAAGTTTCAGATTCCTAATGAACCAGTCATAGAGTGGAGTAGTAGTTCAGCAGTGCCTAAGGGTTGTTTTATCTCGTACCTTAAGGCAAGAAAGTTAGTTTCAAAGGGTTGTATCTATCACTTAGTCCGAGTTAATGACTCAAGTACTGATGTATCTCCCATTCATTCAGTTCCTATAGTAAGAGAGTTTCCAGAAGTCTTTCCAGATGATCTTCCCGGAGTCTCTCTTGAGAGAGAGATAAACTTTGTTATAGATCTTGTTCCAGATACTCGTCCTATATCTATTCCGCCATATAGAAAGGTAAAAACATAGTTGAAAGACCTATTAGAGAAAGGGTTTATTTGACCTAGTGTCTCACCTTGGGGTGCTCCGATACTATTTGTGAGAAAGAAAGATGGTTCCCTTAGGATGTGTATAGATTACCGCCAATTGAACAAGGTTACCATCAAGAACAGGTATCCTCTTCCAAGAATTGATGATCTTTTCGATCAGCTTCAGGGTGCTTCTTGTTTCTCAAAAATTGACCTCAGATCAGGCTATCATCAATTAAGAGTAAGGGAATGTGATATTCCAAAGACAGTTTTCAGAACCAAATATGATTATTATGAGTTTTTGGTCATGTCCTTTGGTTTGACCAATGCACCAGCAGCGTTCATGAATCTTATAAATAGAGTCTTCAAACCTTATCTAGATATGTTTGTTATCATCTTCATTGATGACATACTAATCTATTCAAGGAATGAAGAAGATCATGCTAGCATCTCAGAATAGTTCTTCAGACTTTGAAAGATAAGGAATTATATGCTAAATTCTCTAAGTGTGAATTTTGGCTTGAGTCTGTGGCATTCTTAGGCCATATTGTGTCTGGAAAGGGAATTAAAGTTGATACCCAGAAAATTGAGGCAGTGCAGAATTGGCCTAGATCCACATCTCTAACTGATATTATGAGTTTTTTTTGGGTTTGGCTGGCTATTATAGAAGGTTTGTAGAAGGGTTCTCGTCTATTTCGTCACCTTTGACCAAGTTGACTCAGAAAATAGTGAAGTTTCAATGGTCTGAAGCTTGTGAGAAAAACTTTCAGGAATTGAAGAAAAGGTTGACTACTGCTCCAGTTTTGACCTTACCAGAGGGTACTCAAGGTTTTGTCGTGTACTGTGATGCATCCAGAGTTGGTTTGGGTTATGTGTTAATGCAGAATGGCAATGTGATAGCTTATACCTCCAGACAGTTGAAGGTTTATGAGAAGAATTATCCAATCCATGACTTAGAATTGGTTGCTGTAGTTTTCGCCTTGAAGATTTGGCGATACTACTTATATGGTGTTCATGTCGATATATTCACTAATCACAATAGCTTGCAATATGTGTTAACTCAGAAAGAGCTCAATCTCAGACAGAGGAGGTGGTTGGAATTACTCAAGGATTATGACATGAGTATTCTTTACCACCCAGGTAAGGCTAATGTGGTTGTTGATGCTTTAAACAGGTTATCTATGGGTAGTACCACCCATGTTGAGGAAGAAAAGAGGGAGTTAGCCAAAGATGTGCATAAACTTTCACGTCTGAGAGTTAGACTTATGGATTCCACAGAAGGAGGAATAGTGGTGATGAACAGGGCAGAATCATCACTAGTGTCAGAGGTGAAGGAAAAACAAGACCAAGACCCCATTTTGCTTAACTTGAAGGCAAATGTCCAAAAGTAAATAGTATTAGATTTAGAACAATGGGGAGATGGTGTGTTGAAATACCAATGTAGATTGTGTGTACCAATGGTGGATGAACTCCAAGAGAGAATCATGGAGGAAGCTCATAGCTCCATATATTCCATCCATCCGGGTTCCACCAAAATGTACCGTGATTTGAGAGAAGTATATTGGTGGAATGGCATGAAGAAGGACATTGCTGACTTTGTTGCTAAGTGTCCAAATTGCCAACAAGTGAAAGTAAAGCACCTAAGGCCTGGTGGTTTGGCTCAGAATATAGAACTTCCAAAATGGAAGTGGGAGATGATTAATATGGACTTCATCACAGGGTTACCAAGGTCTCGCGGCAGCATGATTCTATTTGGGTGATTGTCGACAGAATGACAAAATCAGCCCACTTTTTGCCAGTGAAGACTACCAACTCAACAGAAGATTATGCTAAGATTTATATTCAGGAGGTGGTAAGACTTCATGGAGTTTCAGTCTCCATTATTTCAGATAGAGGTGTACAATTTACTGCGCAATTCTGAAAATCTTTTCAGAAAGGTTTGGGGTCAAAGGTGAACTTGAGTACTGCCTTTTATCCTCAGACAGATGAACAAGCAGAGCGTACTATTCAAACATTAGAAGATATGTTGAGGGCTTGTGTGATTGATTTCAAAGGTAATTGGGATAATCACCTACCTCTCATTGAATTCGCTTACAACAACAGTTATCACTCTAGCATCCAAATGGCTCCATATGAAGCTCTTTATGGGAGAAGATGCAGATCTCCTATTGGATGGTTTGAAGTTGGTGAAGCAGGGTTGATAGGACCAGATTTAGTTCACCAAGCCATGGAGAAGGTGAATGTGATTCAGTAGAGGTTGAAAACGGCGCAGAGTCGTCAAATATCCTACACAGATGTTAGGAGAAGGCCATTAGAGTTCGAAGTAGATAATAGGGTTTATTTGAAGGTTTCACCCATGAAGGGTGTCGTGAGGTTTGGTAATAAGGGGAAACTTAGTCCCCGGTATATTGAACCTTATCGCATAGTCAAGAGGATTGGTAATGTAGCTTATAAGTTGGAGCTACCTTAAGAGTTAGTAGCAGTTCATCCGGTGTTCCACATCTCCATGTTGAAAAAGTGCATGGGCGATCTTTCATTGATCGTACCAACTAAAAATATTGAGATCAAGAATAACTTATCTTATGAGGAGATTCCGGTTCAGATTCTAGATCGCCAAGTTCGCAAGTTGAGAACAAAGGAGGTAGCATCAGTCAAGGTCCTTTGGAGGAACCAATTTGTTGAAGAAGCTACATGGGAAGCTGAAGAGGATATGAAGAAGAAATATCCACATCTCTTTGAAACCGGAGAAAATGCAGACCAAGGTACTAATTTTCTTCTTAGTACTCTTTAAATTGTGAGTGAGCATGTTGTTTGTTTGCATTTGCTTGTTGGGTGTTTGAACTTGATGTTACACCATTAGCCTAGTAAGAGTAATCTCATTCGAGGACGAATGTTCCCAAGGGGGATATATTGTAACATCTCTCAATTTGAAATAACTAGGAAGAAGCTAATAATTGGAAATAGTCATTTTTGGAAATAATGAAAATCTTGAAATTTGGCTAAGTTAGGAAAAAATGAGTTTTTGGTCAACTTCAAACGATCATAACTCCTAGATCAGGATGATTTAGGTGCAATTCCATATATGGTTGGAAAGCTCTTGGAACGATCTTCCCAATGCCTCCAAGTTTATGTGATTCTGAGTTCATATGAGTGAGATATGCCCTTTGGAAGTTGGGCTATTGGATTAAGGAAATGTCCAATCCGGATTTTTGAAGGGTAGTTTGGTCTTTTCCTTACCCTTTTATTTTAATTCGTTTTAGTAATATTTTTTTAGGGTCTACGCTTTTAGAAAAAAAATTAGGGTTTTGAGAAAAGAGAAAAGAAGAGGAGAAAGAAGAAGAACGTTCAAGATTCGTCGATTTCTTAGAGCTTTGCTTGTGGATTTCGTCGGGGGTGATCCCTACAAGGTATGTGAGATCATATAGTGTTGAGTTAGTTCACCCACACGCCAATCTTGTTTCAATTCAGTGAATTTAAGTTGTTTGAATGCAAAGAAAGTGAGTTCTTAAAGAACATTGTTGAAAATTCGTTAAGTTCTTGATGGCTGTGTTATTGAAGTCTCTTGTTGATTTGATTAGTGTTTCCGAGTGAATTTTCGAGTTAAATCTGTTGTATGTTGAGGATACTATTGATCCTAAGTGTTTGGGGAAAGAACCATGAAAGTTGGGAGGGTCTAGAGATGAAAAACGAAGGAGAAAAATTGAAGTTTTCTAGGCAAGGGCTTGGGGCGTTGCGCCTGCCAGAGCGCCACAAAAGTTCCTCTGAACTTTGGCCTCTGGCGCGTCGCGCCAGCCAGAGCGCCACAGCTTGCCCTCTGAAGTTTGAGGGCTGGCGCCCCGCGCCTCTCAAAGCGCCAGGGATGCCAGTTCTCCCCATTCGTTCCCCACCTATAAGTACATGTTCCTTAGTGATGTACCTAAGTTTTCTAGTTGTTTCCAACACTCTAAGGTACATCTAAACATCATGAAATCATCCATAAACATGAGATCATGAACCTTGAATCCATAATCCAATTCAAGGAAATTTAAGATCAAAGTCAAGAGAAGTAAGAGTCAAGTCAAGATAAGTTCCTAGAGTTTTTCAAAAGTCTTTTCCAAATGTTTTAACTTTGTTTTAAGAATTAAAGTTCAAGTTGAGTAAAGTGTAAAGAGTAAAGTTTGAAGTTCATTTCTTCAAAATTATATGGGGACTAAGTATTCCCAAAGAGATTTAAAATGCTTTCACATTTAAATAAGAACGGAAACTGAGATTTCCAAAGAGCCTTCGGGCTAGTTTTCAGAAAAAGTAATCGCTTTCTAAATGAAGAAAGAGGGGAAACTTTGATTTCCAAGATAGCCTTTGAGCTAAGTTTTTGAGCACTAATCTCATATCACAAAAAAGTATGTTTTTAAAACATAAGAGTCAATATATTTTGGGAGTAGTATTGAGCACCGAATTGGGGACGAGAATGAGTTTAGATAACTCACGTCACCATAGAACCATGTAGCCATCATGGGTAGAAAATGGTCATACTTTTTAGATGAATCATTTTCGCAATAGACTAGTGGATCCATTAGGCAGCTCAGGTTCTGTACCTTTGGCCAGGTATAGAATGCTCTGGCAGCGTGAGGTTGATCGTTGTATCATCACTATAGCTCTTATGTGATGGTTTTCGGTTAGAGAAACTCCCACAACAGTTATTGTATTTTTATATACATCAGTTTATTTGTATTTCTACATATATCTCATAGTTATTGTATCCTTGCATACACACAGAGTTTATAGCATGTTTTAAACAACTTTTTTTTATATTGCACTTGCTTTAAATTGCTTTATATTGAAATAAGTCAGTTAGGTTGAGTTAAGTTGAGCCAGATAAGTTATTCAGTTTCTTTTAGATTCCTTCTATCCTATGTGTTATTTAGCATTCCAACTCGCATACTCGTACATTCAATGTACTGATGTCAGTTGGCCTGCATCTTATTATGATGCAGACGCAGGTAACCAGGATCAGCATCTAGCATCTCGTTGATCCAGTTGAGCAGCTCAGAGTCAGTGGTGAGCCTCATTGCATTCTGGAGGACTCTTTTATTTGCTTTCAATCTTTTATTTATTAAGATGTTATGGGGTTTGTCCCAACATCCATCCCAGTTGTTTAGAGGCTTCATAGATAGTCAGACAGTCAGTTAGTTAATTCAGTTGTCTTTACTTTTCATTTCATATGTTAAAGACTTGAGTTTGCCTTAATGGCCAGTTGTATGTTCCTTTATAACATTCTAGTTACTTCATAAATGTGTAAGTGACGAGTTAAGTCTTCCGTTGAGTTGGTAAGCCAAGCCAAGGGTTCGCTTGGGGCCAACAATGGTCTCCGAGTGCCGGCCACGTCCAGGGTATAGGCTCGGGGCGTGACAAGATACTTAATTTTAATTGAGTCAGTTCTTGAAATGGATCTCTATTATTGCCGTCTTTCGTATTCCCTTGATTCATCACTTTTTAAATTGTAGAAGTGTTTAGAGAGCTTTTATCAAAATTCTATGAAAGTATACTTGATATCATGTTCTAGCTTCTACTTGTGACTCTTATATAACGACAACACAACATATGGGGTTTGGGAGGGTAGATCTAGAATCTACACAAACCTTGCATCTACCTCAGAGTTGAGATAAAGAGGTTATTTTCGATAGATCTTCGGCTCAACATAAAAACAATTTAGAAAAAAATGATAATGAAATTAAGTATAAGAGGCAATAATTGATAGTAAAAGAATAACAAATAGTATAGCAAAATAGTACTATATATAATTGAACTATATGAAACTATATATAAAGCGAAGAATAAGAAACAACAAGAATAGTCCTACAACTACTAGTAACGACAACAAGAAAATGCAGTCCTTACTAGTATATATGGTCGCACTCCTACCTACTAACTTTTTACCCTAATTTGTGTCCTCCACACCTTTTTACTATAACTTTTTAACAAAAAATATATAAAAAATTAACTAAAACCATATTGGTATCAAAGAGAATTCAAATGTTTAATTTTAATGATGTAAAGAAAAATAATCAAAAGTTGATATGATTCAAATTTTATAAAATAATCGATCGAACCTAACATCAACACTCCCTACCCTACACGTATCTAGATAGTATCTTTAATTATCTATATTTCTTCTCTGTATTTTTCTCTATATAATAGATACTTCATAGCAATGAAAAATACAGGAGAAGCAAGAGTTGAGCAGAACAAAAGAAGAAACAGCCAAACCAAAGGGGTAATTTTGTTCACTTTCTCGTCTATGCTAAACACTATCAACTAATTATATTATTGTGTACCTCAAATTGAAGAACATGATCGACTCAAATGAATAATTATTTTATTTATTAGATTCTTGGTCATTGTTATTTTATTTTTTTATTAATTGTCAATCCATATTTAATTTGATACTTACTTTATGAAGCCTTTAATTAACGAGGAAGAAGAAATTACACAATGTCCACGTTGTAGATTATACCTATTGATTACTTGAATTATGTTTAAAATGTTCCCATTACTTATGTTTTTGACGATATAGTTTTTAAACATTTGATTCTCACGCATTTGGCATAAAAATAGTTGTTAGAAGAAATTCACTAGATATTTTTTTGTAGTTTTTTTGGTTCTTTTCTTCAAAAGTAGATTCAGAAGAAATGTCGTCGATTTTAAAGAGCTTATGTGTTTTCAATTAACTTAATACGTGTATCCTTTCTAATCTTTTTTATTTTTAAAGTTGGATTTCAGTATTTTATGATATTTATTGGTTTGTCTTTTTTTTTTTCTTTGCGAATCAAATTCTGCAATGATAATAGCCATGTTATTTAGGAATTGAAATTACAAATAATGTGTCTTTTTGTAGGAATTAGGGTTGAAAAAGGGATGGAACACTCCATTGAGATTACCTCAACAGATAATCAAATAATGTGTCTTTTTTTCCTTCTATATAATAGATACTCCATAGCAATGAAAAATCCACAAAAAGCTATAGTTGAATAGACATACAACTTTTTTCTCCAAAAATCAGGCGGCTATTCAATTTTAAAAAAAAGAAAAAAAAAGAAAAAAGAATAGACATACAAGAAAGAAACAGCCAAACCAAAGAGGTAATTTTCTGCATTTTCTCGATTTATGCTAAACATTATCAATTAGTTTTATTATTTTATACCTCAAGTTGAATTAGGTAGGACTGTATAAAAATCGAATCGATCGATAAATTAAGCCGAACAAAACACTATTAGTTTATTGTTATTGGGTTAACAATTTTTAATGATTTTGTAAAAAATTATCGGGCTATCCGTTTGATTTTAGTTTCTTTATAATATTGTTAACCAATAAGATGTTAGTAATTTACTAATTTATCCATACATAAATATCAACTATTAATCTCATTATCTTAGTGGGTATTGTTTTTCTCCTTTAGCCTTCAATTCATAACTTTGCGTTCACAACTTCACACTATACAAAACATCAAAACATAAAGCAAGAACCCTATTCCTCTTAATTTCTCTTTGTGTGATACTTGTATAATTTTTTTCATGTTAGTTATTATTGTTTCTATATTATGTGTGTCCTGTAAAGTTACGTTATTGTCTTGTTGTGTCAAATTATTGGAGAGGTCATATATTTGTTTTATAAGCATTTTTGTATTGGTTAAATTGAAAACCGAACCGTTAACGCCCAAAACATATAAAAATATCTTATTTATTTTGTAATTGGTTTAGCATATTTAAGAATCGAAAATCAATAAACCGAACTGATAATACATAACTCGAATCGAAGCGACCGATGCGACATGATTCAAATGGATAATCATTTTACTTAAAAGATTCTTAATTAGTTTTTTTATTGCCATTCAGTGTTTAATTTGATGCGATGTGATGCTTCTTTTTTTTGTAGGAATTATAGTTGAAGAGAGAAGTTAAGGATGTCCATTGAGATTACCCCAATAGATAATCAAATTCCACTACTACTTTCAACTGGAAAATATAAGGTCTCTCTTTTAACCATGTTTATTTAATGTGATAAAGCTTGATTAATCTTTATTGATCACACACACAAGAAAAAAAAAAGTTGAATCTTGATACAACTCAGTAATAAAATTTTTGAGGTGTCTAAATACTGCTGGATTGGTTTACGTGTTGAATTCACAGTATGGTGCAAATAAATAAAAATAAAAATGAGTCGATCTATATGTATTTTGCCTTCACTACTACAACATCTGATGTACCTGTGACTCATATTTTTTCATAGTCAAGTTAAAAAAAATGATATATTTTTTATTTAGTAATAATTTAATTTTTAATAATATGATTTATATTTACGTAAATATTTGTGACGATCATAAATTTTTAAAAAAATTCTTTAACTATGTGCCAAGTCAAACAATATCATATAGAAAAATATGCAATTCCTTGATTATGTTACAGATAGAAGAAGGAAGAAAACTGGATCATTCGATCGACATAAAGGATACAAATGGTCAACAAATAAAGAAATCTCTAAATGAAAGAATTGAGAATTTGAACAAGTCATCTAGCAAATCTGCCACCACCATATTCAAGGTGACTGTGGGGTTGAGTGAATCAAATCCAGATGCTTATAAGCCAAAATTGCTCTCCATTGGTCCTTACCATAAACACGATTTTAAACTTGGCTCGATGGAAAACTATAAGTTATGTTACCTACAACGGTTTCTCAAGCGGAATGGGGGGTTTCATGATGTGGAAAGTTGTATTAGTGAAATGGATAAACTAAAAGATGATGCATTTAAGTGTTACGACGATATAGGGGGACTAATAGACATTTGTAATATTGTAGAAATTTTTTCAGAAATGTTGTTGCTTGATGGTTGTTTCGTGGTTGAGTTTATCCGAGAGCAATGTAAGATCATTCCAGCCGGAGAAGACATGATTATCAAGAGAGATTGCATAAGAAATCAACTAAAGCGAGACTTGTTGTTGGTAGAGAATCAACTTCCTTGGTTTGTCCTAACCAAGCTTTATGAAATCTCAAAGGAGGAAAAAGAAAAACCATTCATAGCTATGGTGAACCGTACCTTTTCTCTTGCTAAATCCTCTATAAAGACTAAAGATATTGAAGAAAATGTCAAACATTTATTTCATGTAGTACACATGTTCATGTCATTTGGACCTTCAAAGAAGATAATTCCATCAGAACTCCGGAATATACCTACAATTAGAAGCTTATGTGGGGGGTGGCGGGGGGGATTCAAAGATGAGGACATGATGTGGCATAAGATCATGCCAAATGCAACAGAGCTTTTTGAAGCTGGAGTTAGCTTCACAAACGTTGGAAATATTTTTATGAGGTCATTGGAAAAAGTCAAGGACAATAATCTTAAGGATAACACATGTTTATTTGATATAAAGTTCAACAATGGGTTGATGACAATCCCTTGTTTTCAAGTGGTTGATGACACGGAAACCCTCATGCGAAATCTTATTGCTTACGAACAACAGTCTTCTGATGTACAACAAAGATATTTCAGCGATTTTGCAGTTTTCATGGATTATCTTATTGACTCAGACAAAGATGTGAGTTTGCTTTGCATGAATGGAATCATTGTGAACAAGCTAGGAGAGGACAAACAAGTGGCTAGCTTCTTTAACAAAATTGGGAAAGGGATCGCCGTTTCAGAAGACTTCTATTATGAAGAAGAATGCAGAAAAGCAGTTCAACATTGTGAAAAACCATGTAACAGAATAGGGGCAAATTTCAGGCACAATTACTTCAATACTCCTTGGGCAGGAATTTCAACTTTGGCAGCCATCATACTCCTCTTACTCACAGCTACACAGACTGTTCTAGCTTTCATAAGCCTTTTTAAGTAGTTGCTTTAATTATGTGTCATTGTTGATTTGTTATGTTAATCCTCCACTAATTTTGTGTTTTTATGGGATTAATATTGTATCCAAGTTGTATTGATGGATTATAGATGCAGAGTTTGGGGTGAATAGAATGTGCTCCATCTTTAATTAAATGGGATAATACATATTTTCCCTCCTAAACTTGTCTAATTATTCTAGGACACTTAATTAAATGGGATTATAGACTTCAAATATTACCACCAGTGTTTTAAAAGGCAGGGACGTGAGACGAGATGTTTTACTTAGTATGGGACGAGGCGTAAGCCATGAGGCATGGGGCGTAAGCTCTATAGATCCTTAAATTTTTAATTTATGCTATAATAAAATAATATGATAACAAAAAATTAAAATTTGCTTTGTCAAATTTCGATCAAATATTTGGGATCTGTGTCTTATCCATGAGGAAAGGTCCCTTTGCACCCTTACGAAGTTACTGGGACAAGAGATATGTGTTGCTACCCTGAGAATTCATTGCCACTTTTCCAACCAATTTGCAAGTTGATTGTCTTCTCTATAGCAATGAGTGAACCTGACAAGCAGTATAGAAGTGTCTTCGATAACTTTACTTAATTTGAACTTCTAGCTTTTCCATCTTTGAGAATTCCTATATTATAGACGAAGAGTCCAGTTCAATGTTGAGGTGTCAGTATAACCATTCTGAATGTGTTAACAGTTGAGAATTTTGCAACAATGTAGAGTTCACATGAACAATCAAAAGGAAATTGAAAGAGTTGCAGAGAGAAATCTATATGTGTTATTGATTCACTTGGGCAGTACATGCATTTATATACAAAGCTCTGTAATCAACTCTACTTAGCAAACTAACTAACTGACTCACTTGAGTGTGTAACTAACTACTGTAATTAACACTAACAGCCTAGTGCATAATGTAACTGTCATTCTTTAATAACAAACTTCACTATAATAAACTGTACATTTATTTAATTCCTTTACAGAATGCACCATTTGCAATCATACCAAGCTGCCTTCGTCTCTGTTACATTGTAACTGGATCACTCTATCGGAACTGAAATGGACATGATCAACTCTCCCTCTTCATATCTGAGAACCCCACCAAGTCCCGCCTTTTCATTACTTATGTTAAAGCTTCCAACCGTGTTGAGCTTGAGTAGTCCTTACTTTAGTTTTTGCCGACATACCATCAATAATTTATGAATAGGCTGCAATTTAACAAGATTGTGACAAAATTCCTTTCAAGAAAAAGAAAATTTGCATCCAGGGAAAGACTTGATGGTGGTCGTTTGAACTGTCCAAATCACCTGTTGCACAAACTTGTATCTACTAAAATTCTTTTGATTTCCATACATGCAAGCACAAGTCTCTTTCCAATAGCCCAACAAATCATAGTAAGAGTAATATGTAATATCAATTTATGCACATCATTTTTTGTACTTTTTTTCCACCAGGAATTTAGAACATATTAATTAATAGGGAGGTGAGAATGCTTAATACCAAAAGGAGATCACTGAAAATATTCCAAATATAACTAGTTACTGTTCCCTAATTGAAAACATGATTCAAAGTTTGGTCATACTAACTTGGACAACAGTTGCATTTGCAATCCATATGTTTTCCAAATTTCATTAGAACATCCTCAAAAGGCAACTTCTCTTTAAAATCCCCCAGGTAAGAAAAGACATTCTAAAAGGAATATAAGAATGTCATACCTTATTGATAAGAGATAGTTTAGCTTCTTTTGTTCTTATCAAATTCCAAACATATTGCAACACCTCAAATTTGAAAAAGGAAAAACATTTTTTTGATACTGGTCGGATTATACGGGTTCAGTCTACGGACCGTAGAAGACATCCATAGAAATGGGTTGAATTTTAGGGAAAACCAAGTTTCAGTATCTCGGTCTATGAGTGATCACTAGGATGGTCCGTCAAGCGTTTTACGGGTCGTAGATAGGTCTCGTAAAGACTTTAAAAACTTTATCGCACCTTGATGTGCGAAGTGAACCAGGAAAAGAAGACAAGAATTAATAAACTTTTGACATGGGTTAAAGGATGTGCAGGATGACCTATAGAGGAATATGACTAGACTTGAGCCTCTTTTAATCCCAAAGACATAGATAACTACACAATAAATTAATTGATCATCTTCAATATGAAGTATGGACAGATTCTCAAGTTTACTACAAGTTGTAAATATTTTTCTTGAAGTAATAGATGTGTTTCTCGACATTACGATTGGAATAGAAGTGTAGTTTCAGATTGAACGTCATTACTGTGGTATGTTGATTTTTTTAAAAACACCCAAACGAACTGAATAGTTTTGTGTAATATTTTTCCCTGTCAAGTATATATAATAAGTTGAACTGTTGTCCAAAATGATACATTCTTCCTTTAATTTTTCATTTAAATAATTACTTATGATACATTTAAATGGGAAACTTTAAAATGATATATGTAAAGCAAAATGTAGGGCTGAACTTTCTACACGTTAGATTAGAATATTTGTTCACTTTTTTCAGCCTTTTAAAATTTATTCATCCCTTCACCAACGATTGCTTATTTATAGAGAATTTAATATCTCCAGTTGATGTTCATTTCATTCCCCAAAAATATCTAATAGTAACACTTCCTGAAAGGAAAAGGGTAAATTATAAAATCAAATTAAAGATAATTGGTTGAAGGATAATGATAAGATGTTATAATTAACATATTCCTTTACATTATTAAGATTTGTTACTACGTAATCTTGTATGTATGATAATATAATATTATAATTTTAATGACTGATAGATTTTATATCATGCCAAATGCAACAGAGCTTTCTGAAGCTGGTGTTCGTTTTGCAAGAGCTAACAATTCTAGGACATATTTATTTGACATAAAGTTTAAGAACTGGTTGATGACAATCCCTTATTTTCAAATTGAAAATCATACGGAAACTTTCCTACGAAATCTCATTATTTATGAGCAACAATCATCTGATGAACAATATAAATATTTTAGTGATTATGCAGTTTTCATGGATCATTTTATCAACTCAGACAAAGATGTGGATTTATTTTGCGAGAAAGGAATCATAGGGAAATGGTTTGCAGGAGATCATGACAAAGTGGTTAACCTCTTCAAAATTTGGTAGATCAGGTCACTGTTGATTCCACCTTCTATTACTTCCAAGAATTCAGAGAAGCAAATGAACATTGTCTAAAAACATGGATAAGGGCAACTATAATACGCAACTTTTTTACAAAGGCTTGGACAGCAACTTCAACTGTGGCAGGCATCATAATCTTTATAATCACAATTATACAGACTATTCTAGCTTTTATAAGCACTATGAAGAAGTCCCCTTAATTAATTAGTTTGTCACTGCTAATCCTTTCATGTAATTTTTGTGTGTTTCATGGGCTTAATTATAATATTGCATTTAATGAATTATAGATTTTACAATGACTTCTATTACATAGAAGAATACAACGAATTGATTCAATATTGTGAAAAGTCATGGAGTCAAATATATAATAAAAAGGTTACATTACTGAAATTGAGAAACTGAAACTCAAGTGATATGATGATGATATATATAGAGAACTTGGACAATGATATCGTTGGCAACTTTTAAGAAATACTTTAATTTTACTAGATGGTTGATTTTATTCGACAGTGTAGTGGAATGAAGCAAGGGGTAAGTACCAAACCACACGGTACTCAACAAGTAAACTTCTAAACACAAGCTAAGGGAACAGAATACGGGTACTCCTTACACCCCATCCGAACCTCCATAACTACAACCTGCATAGAACCAACCCAACCTAATAGTTCATAATTTACATAACACACAGTTCAACACCAACACTCTAACAAATTACATGTCCTCAACAACAAACTCAATACTCATCAATCACAACTTCCACATAAAGGCACTCACAAGATCAACAACACACAACATCAAGTTCATCAATGATAAAAATGTGCAATGCAATGTCAAGTATAGTGATGCATGTCTGACCTAACGATACACACCCGTTGTCTCTCAGTCCGGGACCCATGGAGGACATATATGTCCATGCATCTGTCGCGGCATGCGACACTGTCCCTCGATAATAGTATTCATCGCGGTGAGCGATACGTCCCTCGATATATAGTATCCGTCGCGGCGCGCGACACGACCCTCGAAATGGTACATCCTCTTTAATTTCTTATTCTTTGTCAATTCACATAACACTTGTCGCAATCATGTATCAAAACAATGCAAATGACATGTTCACAATAATGAGGAGATGACCATTTTCATAACATTGCACAATTCACAACAACACAATCGTGATACAACACCAACAATGAATTAATAAGCCTTTCAAAATCCTTCTCAACACATCACACACCAACAATTAATCACAATATCACAATATTGCCTTTTATTACCCCCTTTTCATCGTTAGAATTATTCAACATGGACAAGTCAACCCATCACCAAGTCTCATTACCCCCCAACACATACCACAAGGAAATACACAACTCTATGCACTTAACAAGGGTTTAGAAATCCACTTGCATCAATTTATCGAACAATTACTCCAAGACTTGAGCCTTTCCGTTTCGTTGGGCTTCCAAATCAATACAATCTATTCAAATAAATAATCACAATAAGATTTCAAAACTAACAACACTCATACTATGTCTAGCTTAGACCCAAAAATTCACCCAAATTTATAATCAAGTTTCTTATCTTGCTAACGTGTCAACTCTCATATTTTCCAAATTTCAAGCCTAAGGTTTAGTCTTAAAATCTCCAAATAACATAAATTTAATGGTCTTCACATAATATAATGCACCTACTAATTAATTACATATCTCAATATATCAAAACTTGAATCATAATGCGATAACAATAAGAAAACCAATTAACACACTACAGTCGATCAACTATATAAATAGAAAAACTCCAACTATATAAATAGAAAAACTCCAACCATTACTTGATGGTTATTTTGTGGTTGAATTTATTCGAGAGTACTATGCATCCGAGGAAAAAGAAGAAGAAGAAGACAACGACATCATCATCAACTTGGAATGGATGAAGAAACAAGTATGTCGAGACCAAGCATCATAAAGAAGTGACATGACCAAGAAAATCAACTCCCTTTCTTTGTGCTTACCATGCTTCATGACATGACCAAGCATCATAAAGAAGTGAGCTTCTTACATATGGTAAAAAAGACCTTACTTGATACTTCCCCAAAGGCGAAATTCATACCCCCCCATCAAAGATTCACAATTTTAATACAGAACGATTCAATCATTTAGTTCATGTAGTACACATGTTTTGTCAACCATGCATCAGATCATGATCATATGACAATTAATACAGAACGATTCAATCATTTAGTTCATGTAGTACACATGTTTTGTCGACCATCAGATCATGATCATATGAAAGCTAAACAAAACACAAATGCTAGCACACCAAAAGAATGTTGCAAGATAAGATTTTGTGGCAACATTTTTCAAGTTTATTCGATATCAAGTTTGAGAAGGGATTAATGAAAATACCTTGTTTTGCAATCAAGGATACTATGGAAACCTTCATGAGAAATTTGATAGCTTATGAGCAACATTCTTCTAATAAAGTAGATGTATATCCTTATTTTTCAAATTATGCGCATATAATGACTCAATTTATTGGCTCACATAGAGATGTGAAGTTTCTTTACAAAAAGAAAATCATCCTTAAGGACATAGGAGATGACAAACAAGTGGCCAGCATCTTCAAGAAACTTTCAGATGGGGTGAAAATCACAAGCTTTTATTACATAGAAGAATGCAGCAAATTGATTCAACATTGTGATAAGCCATGGAGTCAAATGAAGGGTAGTTTAAGGCACAACTATTTCTCGAGTCCTTGGGTAGGAGCTACAACTATGGCAGCTATAACACTTCTTGTACTCACAATTATACAGACTGTTCTGGCTTTTACTGGTGACGTTATGAAGTAATCTTTGTTGTAACTATGTAACATAATTGTTGACTGAGCGAGTGTTTCCTCATTAGAGAAAACTTGAACAATGATATCATTATTGCAAATTTTCAGAAATACTTTTACTAGATGGATGTTTCGTGGTTGAGTTTATTCGAGAGTGTAGTAAAATAAGGCCTACTAGAGAATTGTATGATAAACATTGCACGTCGAGATTTGTTGTTACTAGAAAACCAACTTCCTTTTTTTGTGCTCACCAAGCTTCATGACATGACAAAGGAAGTTGATGATGTCCCATGCATCCTATCTTGAGAGGGAAGGTGATGTCAAATACATCAAACATCTGCTTCAACAAATCTCGTATCGGAATATATATATATATATATATATATATATATATATTTGTGTAGAAATTAAGAGGTATTTGCATAAAATTAACATAGAGCACCTAGAGAACAAACGATCTGACTAGTCCATTGGCTCTTGGGTGGGTGCTTAAGGCTCTTTTAGTGTTGTTGAGCTTGAGTTTGAATCTTACTTTTAACATGTCTTTTTTATATTTTTGACTCTGCCACTTTCAGAACAGCCACAACCTTAAAATCCTAGATCCGCCATTGATTTCAACTAGTACAGCTTTATTTGATATCAAATTTGATAATGGACGGAGGCAAATTCCTTGTTTTGAAGTTGATGATGTAACGGAGAGCCTTCTGAGAAATCTCATAGCCTATAAGCAACAGACATATGATGTACTTCGTAAACATTTCAATGATTTTGTTGTGTTCATGGATTATCTTATCGACTCAGACAAATATGTGAATGTGCTTCGTCGAAAGGGAATCATAAGCAATCAACTAGGAGAAGACAATGAAGTAGCTAACATCTTTGATAAAATTGGGCAAGGGGTCATTATCTCTAGTTATTTCTATCACAAAGAAGAATGTAGAAAAGTTTGTAGAAGAAGTAGAATATTATTTCGAGCCCATAAGTTGTTTGTGTGTCTTTAAGAAATTATAACCCCCTCACTGTTACCATGGTTTCGGGTTACTTCCTCCGAGGATAGAATGGAATAACATTTGTGTAATAGCGGCAATGCAAATTACAAAACCCTAGCAAACTCAACAAACGAAGAAAATCACACTACACTTAATGTTTTATTAATGACACTTTCCTTATTTCCCATTCATACCTCATATCCCCAACAAATCCTCCATTATTTCATACATCTATATTTAATTTTCATAATACATAAACATGACCCTTAACTTGACTTCAGCGGATAACTATGCCCTCCAATTTTGAATGTGCAAAAATAGACACTTAAACTTGTAAAAATATCCTCTAATAAAAGGGTTTAAGGAACTCATGTAACATGTTATTGTTTGTTGGGAGATATAAAAATCTTGGG